>JAOVVB010000029.1:10412764-10438990 GCA_028570985.1 Heterobranchus longifilis
ATGTAGAAAGAAATAAAAATCAGGAACCATCATGGAGTTAGAAAGTGACCCCAAACTTTTGAACGGTAGTGTATATACATATATGTACAATTTCAAAGTCTTTAAAAAGATGAAATTATACTTAGATAGTGTACTGTATAATGCACTGACAATGTACTGTATATTATAAGTTAATTTATTTAAAGAACCTGATATCCACTATAATTGTCATCTGTGATTTATAAAACAACTTTAGTCTGAATTTAGTCTGAATCGTTTATTTAGAATTATTCTGAATTCTTGGTCACACGTAAAGCCTGCGTGTCTTACCTCCTGGGGGCAACCCAGTGGCTGAGGTAAGCGGTTGCCTTGTTTCAGCAGTTCGATGAGGTGATAGACTATAGTCTGGCCATGCTTGTCTCCTCCCATCATGCTCATAAACACCTGAGATAGACATAGTGTCTCTTTTAATGTACAATGTCATGCAAAATCAACAATGTGATGGTGGATGAATTCTATTTGCATGATATGATTATGGCAAGTGCACACTAAACCACACATTAAACCACTTTAAACCCAATGTCTCCTTTGTGAACACTGTGATTTTAGGATCTTGCTTCCACTTACATGCTGTGCGTTGTTTATATAAAATTTAATATAAATAAGAAGTAATGTTAATGGACAAATACCAATTGTACAAGGGAATGTGTGATACATACTGTAGGGGGACTACAGAGCTTGTCACTGTGTGTGAAGAGTTCGTACAGAACAACACCATAACTCCAGACGTCTGACGCCACAGAGAACTTGCTTTCTGTTAAGGATTCAGGGGCATACCTGCAAACAAGGAGACCATATTTACAAAATCTACAGGTATTAATGTTTTTTTTTGTTTTTTTTAAAACATAGAATAAGCTAAATCCAAAATTATTAAACACATCTAAACAAATCAAAAGAATTTGAAATATCCTACCAGAATATTGGACTTTCTCCAGGTTCTTGGACCTTGTAGTATTCTTTGTCCTGAGGCAAAACCTTGGTCAAGCCAAAGTCACCGATTTTTACCTGAGTCTCGCTCTCCACCAAGATGTTTCGAGTAGCCAGATCTCGATGAATGTACCGTTTGTTTGCAAGGTACTCCATGCCCTGGATAGACAGAAGGCATTTATGTGTAAACCACTACTAAAAAAACTGTAGCCTACAGGCCAATTAAGGAACTGAATAAGACAGTATCTGTTATTTACTAATAAACACACATGACGCAGACATGAACACTGGCTTGCATCACTTTAATACCTTGCATATTTGAGAGGCATAATGCACAAGCTTCTTGTGGTCAATCCTTGCTCGGTTCTTGCTGAGATAATCTCTCAGACTGCCATAAGGAAGGTACTCCATCACAAGCCGAAGGTTTCGCCGACCTGAAAAAAGGGAAAAAAAAGAAGAGAATGACATTATGAACATAAACGCTAGTTAATCGAGAGGCAGATTTTCTTTTTATTCAAATGCAGTCTATGTGCAGCAAGTTTAATGCACCTAGTAAGTTTTGGTAGTGTTATGTTTTTTTTTTATTTTTTATACCGCATAGCTCACTGTTATACACAGTATAAAACCTGGCTTGAAAAGTAGCAGTGAGAATCACTAATCCTAATCATAAAATTTGGAAGCTCTCATAAAACCTAAACCTAGGAATGAAACCTGGCCGAGCCTTATGCTATAAACAAAAGCCTGAAAAGTTTCAAATTTTTTTTGAAGTTCAGTAAGATTTTTTTTTTGGAGGACAAAAACTGGCTAATACATCTTTTTTTTTTTTTTAAACTGTGCAACAGTATCAGCAAAGTCTTACAAATAGCAGTTTCCATGTGAAGTGTTTGACATGCATGATCACATTTACAGTGTAAATCCATTTTTTCCACATTTTCATGCCACCCCAATTAGTTACACTAGCTACTTATCAAAAGTTTGAGATCACTCGCAAATTTCTTTGTTTTTGTTTAGTAATTTATTTTCTACATTCTACAATACTGCTGTAGCACAAATTTTATTTTATCTGCACAAACTATTTTTCATCTTTGCTGCTGCTTACAAGGAACGTTTACTGTTTCTCCCCCCACTAACTCCAGTCATTACCACAAAGTATTGTAATGTCATGTAATGTTGCATTGTCACTCGTTTGCACATTTGCACATGCACTTTATGTTGTCTCTTTTGTATAAAAACTTAGATAGTTTTTTGTTAACTTAAAATGTCAATCTCTCTTGTCTCAGCTAGCCAGCTAATTAGGTTTCTTAGTTAGTAACAGTATTGTCAAATGCATTTGCAAAACCCATCAAGCACCATGATGAAACTGGTTCTCATGAAGACCATCACAGAAAAGTAAGACCAAATCTTACCTCTGCTGCAGAGGAGAAGTTCATTTAGAGTTACCAGCGTCAAAAATAACCAATTAACAGCAACTCGGATTAGAGCCATTACAAGGGCTTTACGGATCAAAAGTAACAGATACATCTCAACATTAATTGTTCAAAAGAGATTATTGCATATTTTGGATGCCTTCAGGATTGATTTACAATGTAGAAAAAAAAAAAAAGAAGGAACGACCATAGAGTTAGAAAGTGATCCCAAACTTTGGAGCAGTAGTGTATTTTCTATTGGTGTGGAAGAAGTGAATCAAAATAACTTCCACTTCTGTCTCTCTACTTTTTCTTCCATCATTTTGTTTCCAGTCCTATGTTACCTTGTCTGTTTATTCTCTGTTTTAAGTTAGACATTTAGATGTATTTATTACCAAGATCTGCCTTAAAGCTCCAACACAAAATTTATTTATTTATTTTTTATTCTTTTGACAAAAAAACATGTCTGATCGACTATACAGTATCTATGGTAAAGAGAAACGGTGCATAATTTATATGGACCCTATCTACAAAAATCGATTGTAAAAATCTCAAATATTGTAAAATAAACTACAAATATTGTAAAAATGATCCAAGTGGATGGTTGCAGGATATTTTATATAAAGTAGGGCTTCTCACCAGCGCCATAGCACACTCCTTTGTACTTAACGATATTCTCATGCTGGAGAGATTTAAGGATCTCAATCTCGCGCTCAAAGTCACGCAGGTGTTCTGTCGTGCTGTGCTGGAGCTTTTTCACTGCCACCACCTCGCCTGTACCGTCCTGCAGGGGGTCATACCGGCACATCTCCACACTGCCGAAGTTTCCCTGTAAATAAATTAACATCAAATAATTAACACCATCAACAGTTTTTTATAGTAATAAATCAATAGATACCAATTTATTCACAATAGCATAAAGTGATGCAGGAAACCATAAGATGTAGTGCAACCTTTGGTCATTAGTTTCTTTTCGTGGTTTCTGTGTGTTCTCTTTCTCTTCCTGAGATAATTAAATTGGCCACAGATCACTGGCTATGTGTATCTCAAAGCTTCAGTTATTTTCATACTAAATATAAAGACTTTCTGAATGACAACATTTATTGCCAGCACACAAAAACACTGTTTCTTTATGTGTGATGTTATACTGGATTCCATTTTAAGGCCGTAAACAACACTAAAATATAATAGGTGGTCTCCAAAGTGGTGATTGGGCCCTATAATGCACCGGATTTGTGGACACACTGGAAACGCATGGACTTTCTTTGAAAATGTAAATGATTGTAGAATGATAAAGAACATTTAAAATGCACTACCTTGCCAAGTTGCTGGAGGAAAATCAGATGCCTTTCCTCAAACTGCACTGGCTCCTGGTCCTCAAACGTTCCTGAGGCAAACAGGCCTCCGGTTCTAATGGGCACCAAGTCACCGTCCATCATCACCGTTTCATAGTCTGTGAATAAACGTTTTTATATTTCAGGTAAAATTGTTTCTATACAACTGTAGAACTGAGAAGAAATCAGGAGTCAGGCTGCACTATGCAAATGTAATATGCAAATCTGCACCGAATTCAAAGAAAAACTAATTTGGCCTGTTTTTGTGTGTAAATAACAAACCTGGGCATGAGAGACTGTTGAGGTCACGGATAATCGCTCTGAAGGATGACCTGAATGCTGGCTCATAGTCCATGCAGCTATTAATCAGGTTGGCCAGTTCAGTCCACGTGGGGACAGGCAGCTGATGGTGGTTTTCAAAGAACAACAGTTTCTGAAGGGAAATACAAATTTACAAAATAGTTTATTATATCGTTCACATTATAATGCAAAAATCATTTTGGATACATGATGTAATGGCCAGTGCACGCGTTTTGCAATCTATACAACTGCTCAAAAGTTTTGGGATGACTTACTAACTTCATAGTCATTCCTGATTTTGATTTCTTTCTACACTGTAAAGCAATGTTGAGGGCGTCCAAAAATATGCAATAATCTTCTCTTAACAGTTAATGTTGAGATTGGTCTGCTACTCATGATCTGAAAGTCTTCATGACAGCTCGAATCTGAGATGCTGTTAATTGGTAACTCTAAATGAACTTTAGAGGTAAGCGTTGGTCTTGCCTTTCTGGGATGGTCTTCATGAGAGCCAGTTTCATCAAATGGGTTTTGCAAATACACTTTACTTACAAGAACTATTCCAGAACAGCTGACCTTCGTGTCTTAAAATAACAACTGACTGTTGTTGTTGTTGTTGTTACATAACTACTAAATTGCATTTGTGTTACTTCACAGTTTTGAAATCCCCAATATTGTTGTGGAACGTAGAAAATAAATCAGTAAACAAAAACAAAGAAATCTGCAAGTGATTCCAAACTTTTGAGCGGTAGTGTGTGTATGATACACAGTATAAGAGAGTACCTTACCTTGGAGTTGTCCATGTTGGCAAGAGGCTTCTCTCCTCCACTGCAAATCTCCCAGAGAGTTGTGCCAAAGCTCCACTTATCTGTAGCAAGGCTTACATTCTTGGGGTCTACAATACATTCAGGAGCAACCCAGGGGATTCTCTCTAGTAAAACTGCAAGAACAGAGGCATGCACTGAGCTCCCACATCACAGAGGTTCAGATAAGCATAAACAGGCATGGGTAAACAAACTCCTAAACATTTTTAAAAAATCTTCAATGAGATTCATGTCATGTAAACCATGCGCTTGTGACTAAACCCTACTGTACACTGTGACTATTAATTATGTTATTTAACAAAGGGATAAATTACATTTCTCCAATTTACATTATATCACGCAGAGGTGCTTTTCTATAGACAGGTACACATAGATACGAATAGGCAATAAAAATTATAATATACAGTAAACAGATACGAAAAGGCAATAAAAATTATAATATACAGTACACTGATGTTCACTATGTAGCAAAACCTTCACTCACTTTCTCTCGGCAGCACTGTGATACTGATGCCCGGGTCGCTGAGTTTGATAAAGGGAGGACTGCCCGTCTTCCTGTCCTCCTCTCGAATTAGAAGGACATTTTTGGCACATACGTTCCCATGAGCTAGGTTCTTCTCTTCCTGTTTGCAAGCAAGTGGGAGAAAATCTAAAATGCATCTTTTGCCTTTTTTAACAAACTTGGAAAAATTACACTTTATTACACTTCCGTACCAAAAAGAGCATAGCCCATGCAAGCTGCTTAGCCACCTCCAGTTTCCACAGAATACTGATACTGTTTTTGTTTTTCTTCAAGTAGATGTCCAAGGAACCAAACTTCACAAATTCCTGCACCATAATATCTGTAACAGCAGTTACATGAGTTAAATTCCTGGCATTAATGTTTCAGAAAGAGGAACACCAATTGAAGCAGACATATGGAGCTTAAGCGGTAATAGAGAAGTGGAGGTCGAGGTCGAGGGCATGGGCTTAAATTTCGAGTGTAATAGCCTGGGGAGAAACACGACACACACTTACTCTCCTCGCCACACACACAGATGCCGTAGGTAAATATCAGATGCTTGTGGGAGAGCTGGCTCATCATACTGGCTGCCTCAAAAAAGGACTGCAGATTAAAAAAGAAAAAAAAAGAAAAAGAAAAAAAAAAAGAAAATTTAAATAAACAGTCGCACCTTTGTGAAAACAATTTACTATACAACCAAGAAAACTAATACATAGTAAATTCTAGCCAACATGCTGTTACATACCTCTGAATAATTTCTGTGAGCTTTATCAAGGACTTTGATGATGACGTCTGTCTGGTGCATTTCTTCATAGTCTCCCATCTCTTTCCGAACCCCCTTAAAGATCTTTGTAAATGTTCCCTGGCCTTGGTTCTCTCCCTGGAACAGAGACAGTTCTCGCCAGGTCACAGGCTTCATATTTTAGATCCAAGGTTACTTTTACAGATTTAATAATGAAATTAGTCCCTGTGTCAATGATTGACGATTTCTATTACGCCAAATTCAATAATGTATCGAATAAGACACACATGACGATAGGGAATGGGTCAGGCCTTTTTTACAAGTGCTCATAAGTTTTTAAACTTTTTAAAAAAGTTTAAATTTTGCAGAAAAAGCAAAAAATAAAAAAAAACTGCTCACAAACTCAAGGTCCTCTTTTCGAATTTTGTGGAAAACCATCTGACTGATGTTCTGTCTGTGCAGCGAAGGTGATGGGAGAACATCTGAGCCTTTATTACTCCGACAAACCAGAAGATTGGACTTTTCTGCAACAGACCAAATACAGGCCTGAAGTATTAATAGCCTATAATTATTTTATCTATTAACAAAGTGCATATAATGGCATAATATTTTCACACAAACATATATTTTCAAATGTAAGTCTCAGTGATTTCATACAACTGGAAGTCTTTCAGGTCTTACAGACACCCAGATAAAGCATGACAGGAAGAATATATGCTTTTTTTTTTGTTTTTCCAGTTACACATTCTTGTATTTCAGATCATTAAGCTGGAAACCTGTGGTGCATTACTGACCTTTGGCCTTGGGAGGGCAGCATTTGCTGAACTGAAAGGCAATGCCATCTGATCTAACAGTCTCTTTTTGGTAACATTTCAGCAGCTCCTGCATGCTTCTGAAGGTCCTCTTGGTTCCACTCAGAACATAATCACCACTCTCTGACCTACTGATTAAGCAATGCTTGTATTCCACCTCGGTGCACATCTAAAAGAAGAAAATCAGTTTGACAACTATACTCAACAGTAAATACTCATGAATCTATCAAGATTTAAGTTTAAATATTTGATTTTTAAACCTTTGAATCTTAACAGTTTGTCACAAGATAAACAATTTACAACAATTGCAATTAGCTATAACATTAACACCACCTGCTGAATAGTATGTGCAGCTCCTAACCACTAAGGCACTGACACAACAATAACTCTGAAGGTGTCTTGTGTATGTACAGTATCTATCTAATATCAGTATCTAATATCAGCAAATCCGTCAATCCAAACACAAAAGTTGTGAGGCGGGACCTTCATGATTCGGATTTGTTTGTCCAACACATCCTTCAGATGTTCAAATCAGATTGAAATCTAGGGAACCCGGAGGATATCAACACCTTGACCTCTTGCCAAACTATTTCTACAGTACAGCAGACCACATAAATGCATGGACCTAAGGTCTCCCAGCAGAAGACTGCCCAGAGCATCCCACTGTCTCTACCAGCTTGCTCTTTCCTCACATGTAACCGAGTCCCATCTCTTTCCTCTTTTTTGTGACTTACATAAAAAGAATATATAAAGCATGATTTATGAAACCAGGGATCCTTCTTCCATTGTGCCATGGTTAATAGTCTTCATGTTTCCCACTGTAGGCACTTTGAGTAGTGCACCCGTGTCACCGGGGCAATTCTGAAGCTACGTTTCCAATACACAACAAGGTGTGACACCTTTCGATCCTAGCCAGCATTAACTTTTCAGCACATGTCTGATTGGGATGCACACCCTGTGGGATAAGTAGGTGGCCTCCCCTTCTGCAAATGTGTGAAGGGGCAGGGCTGCTGGAAAAGGGCACCACTGGTGAATTATCATCTTTATTTTATTTCGAGCTTCCTTCACTTTATAAACAAGGTGGGGAGTTTAGCTCGAAGACCACCGCATTAAGGACAGCCGCGAGAGGACTGTACTGTCTTCAGGTTAAGCCCAGCCGCCAGACGTCACGAGGGACTCCCGTCTGTGGCCGCACCCAAGGAGAGCTGGGAGGGGCCAGTTGGCAAGTCAGCGAAGGGAGCCATTCAAGGGAGCATTCAGGAGCCGCTGACCACACGGGCCCAATCTACCACTGCTCACCAGCTTTGTGCTTTTCTTTGTTACTTTATGATAAAATTAATGGGATAAAACGTCTGGCTTTGATTCAAGTTTTGTTGAATTTGGTATATGCAGTCCAAAGGGGGTCAAATGCAAGTTAAGGTGGCCATGGGTTAAGCTGAGAAAAAAATAAAATAAAAGAGAATAAAATACAGACCTACCACACAAAAAGCAGAAACTTTTAAGGGCCAAATAAACAATTTGCTCCTTTCTTTAAAAGAAGGAATGCACTGGTGAGCTCATCAAAACCAAACACCTTGAAGGCCACAAAAGACACCTAAAATAGATGATCATGTATCGTTGCCAGTGGAACTGGGTCACTGGTGTTTATTGACGATGTGACTGCAGACAGAAGTAGCAGGATGAATTCTGAAGTGCAAAGAGCTGTAGTTACTTTAAATTCAGTCAACTGCTGCAAAACTGATAAGACAGTGCTTCATAGGACAGATAATGACCGAAAGCTTACCACAAAAGCACCCGAAGGCGAAGAAACAGAACGTTCTTAAAGGGAGAAGTCAGTCACTTGACCTCAGCTCAACTGAGCTGCATTTCACTTACTGAAAACAAAACCGTAGGCAGAAAGACCTACGAACAAGCAACAAATAAAGGCAGCGCCAGAAAAATAAAGCAGCTCAGTGGGAGAACTCAGCAATGGGTGAAGTCCGTGGGTTCCAGATCTCAGGCAGTCACTGACTGCAAAGTTTTTGCATCCAAGTAAAATATAATCCTTATATTTATAATTATATTAATTATACTAAAATTAATATTTGTATCATTCTCAAAACTTTTGGCCATGGCTGTACATTGTAGTGGAGTAACGAGGCCAAAATCTGAATATGGTGACACTGTCCAAATATATGACATGATAGATTTAGAGAGTCTAATTCTCTTTATATATAGTATTTAAAAACACAATTAATAAGTGTGACTATGGACACATAACTCAATCAAACTGATATGATAAAGATTCTTTAAATTATGATTAATTATGCTGAAAAACTCTAAAAAGTGCTGTTTGGCTATCTTGGCTGTTTGCCTATTCTTACAAATACAAAGTGTGAGGCTTCTTGATATCAGAAAGCAAACATACCCCGATAGCAAATGTCAGGAAGTATTTGTTGTACTCTTTGGGGCTGCAGCGTAGCACAAAAAGACCTCGCTGGTTTCCTGCCTTGCGCAGTTTGCTGATGGCAAACTCCATTCTGTACAAAAGTTAAGAAAGTCAGTACAATTACAGTTAGTTACAGATGACAAATGAAGGAATAAATTAGATTTATTCAAACTTTACTAACATATACCAACCAGTTCAACACACACAACCAATGAATTTTATATTCATATACATTGCCTGGCAAAAAAAAAAAAGTCACACACTGTTTCATTACAGTGCTCGATGTGGTACCCAGTTCATGTGTAAAAATGATTTCTCATGCTCCCAGAACCTGGTCATTCAGTATATTTAGGTTGTCAGCTGACTTCATTTTATTGCCACATATTGTAATGTTGCTGAGCCTAGACCTGACCACCTGAAGCAATCCCAGATCATAACACTGCCTCCAGAGTCTTGTACAGTGGGAACTTTACATGCTGGGTGTATCGCTTCATGTGCTTCCCTACTTCTGGATTAGAGGAAGAATACACCTGGACTCATCAGACCACGTGACGTTTTCCCCTAGAAAATTGAAGCTTTTTTTTCAGATAAGTCTCACTAACAAGTTGTTTTCTTGTGGCCACACACCTGTTTACTCCCAATCCTGTGAATTCTCATCACGTTGTGTGTGTATGGAAATGCTCTTACTTTCACTATTAAACATAGCTATGATTCTTACTGTAGATCTTTTCTCATGCAGATTCACCAACTGTTTAAGTGGTCACTGTTCATGACTTTTTTTTTCATGTATCTTCCACAAAGCTGCTGGTTCAGCACTATCCTTTTAGGGTTTGATAATGTGTTGCAGGAATCTTAAACCAGTTCCAGTAATTTCAAATATCATTAGTTGTTTTCTTTGCTTGCGACAGGCCCATTAATTTGGCCCTTCTGAAATGGTGACCTTTTTTGGCCAGGCAGTGTATTACCTTAGTTAAAATAACATTTACTTACGATATTGGCCCATGGCAGTAGTTTTCGATAGCCTCCAGTAATCGAGGTGGTGCAACATCTTTACAGAGGTAGTGATGTGCATCTGTGGTCAGCCTGTAGTAGCCGTCTATTAAAGACACGAAGGACAGAGCCTCGGCAGGAGACGAGAACTCCAGCTCCTTTTGAAAAACACACAAACAAGTCCGTCAGATTGTGCGGAGTTAATAATGCAACCCAGCAAGAAGTATGACAAACATCTAACATAAACACTATTTAAAGTACCAACTTACAGTTTACAGTTTATAACAGGCATTGAAAAAAATTTACACATATCTTTGTTTAAAAACTGCTGGCTATTACAATTATTGCAATTCCATAAGGTTTTGTACTAGAAAAAACTTTTACTCACTGTTCGCAAAACTGTTTATAAAATTAAGGTAATCGCTCTGATTAACAACATACCAGAGTTTTGCCATCTTGCTTGTTGATGGAGACGACTCGGCTCTTGTGGGATCCCTCTTTGTTGGCTTGTCTGATACTGATATCAATCACATGAGGGAAATCACAATACGGCTGAAGGTCCTGCATAACAATTACAGTGTCACTGGGGTAAACAGGAAAAAGTGCTTCTTTGCCATGTATGTCCTGAAATATTTAAATTCAGTTGTAACAAATATGAGATAAAGTACTTAATAATTTAGTGTTGGTAACAAGGCTTACACTATAAATTGTAATAATACTGATAAAACATTACTAAGGTACTCCGCTTATTCAACACAGTGCAAGAATGAGTATGTTTCTATGTACAGAAACTAAAAAACACAAAAAACACGCAAAAAATAGACTATGACATCAAACATTTCAATGGAATGATAAAACGCTGAAAATGGTAAACAAGCACTGCTGCTCAAGTATTATAGCATTTAGTTTTATAGTAGACAGTCCAGTAAGTTACATAAATCTAGATTTTAAAAAATATGTTGAAGATATGTGATAAATGTCACACTTATTGTTTTAATTGGTAGATTTAATTGGTAGAGAACACGTAATCATTACCGCTGAGCTTTCCAATTTCGCTTAAACTGCATTTTAAATTTAATTTCTTAAAAATTAAATAAAACAAAGTACATGACTAATAGCTGTTGGAAGAAGAAATTCTGCACTGCGTTAGAAAAATGCTGCTGCAAAACACTTGTGAAAAAGCATTACGTAATTTGGATCGCGCTGCACCCTTTTCTTCTGTGCTGATTAATTTCAAGCTTGTGAATGCCAAGCCCATAAACATTTAATGAGAATTCAATACAGTTCCCCAAGCATTCAGTGCTGTTATGCTGCTATAATGGGTAGATCATGTTTTTGCAATGGACTTGAGCCAATTAACCACTCAAGAGAAATAATAAAAAAATATATATATATATATTTATAAAATTTACTCATTCCTTTTTTTAACCAAACAAATCGGCCACACAAACAGAGTTTCTGAGCACAGGCACCGGTATAAGGTTAAACTTCTTGGGTTGAAATCTAGCTTCTTCACAACTGATTAATTGCCTCGTCTAAGCTCTACTTGACCTCTAGTGCCAACATGAGTGTCATCAAGCAAAACCCAACTGAACTGCTCGTTCAAACTATAGAGAAACAATTTTAGGAAATAATCAGTAGATTTTGTCAGAAAACTGTAATTGTGGAGTTTGCAGACTCCATGTAATCATACATTTCATAATGAAACACAGCACATGCCAAAAAAAAAAAACCTTTTAATTATGAGCATCTGGA
Organism: Heterobranchus longifilis; assembly: GCA_028570985.1. Lineage (NCBI taxonomy): Eukaryota > Metazoa > Chordata > Actinopteri > Siluriformes > Clariidae > Heterobranchus > Heterobranchus longifilis. The sequence goes on from JAOVVB010000029.1 coordinate 10,424,821, forward strand.
GACAAGCTTTTAAGAGATTTTCTCATTGAGACAGAAATAAAAACATGTGCTCCAAAAGTAAAATGCTTTTCCCTGAATTTATGCATTTGAAAGCCGGAGAACATCCAAATCATGTAATGGGCTAATGTCTATGTATTTTCCTGTGGTCCAAAATAATCCAGGTCTCTCCTTATACTGAAGTTATACATAACATCTTAAAAGTTTAAACTCCTACTGTCATTAATTAATTTACATTAATTAAATCCATATATTTAAATCCAAATTAAGCTAAATGTATGACTATCCCATACACAAAAAAAGTATCTAGTTTTAAAAGGCATTTTAATCCATGACCAAATTTAATCCCGGTCCTTAAAAAAGTTTGTCCACATTTGACTAATACTATTATTATAGGCTGTTTAAGTTTTAATAATAAGTTAATAAGTTTTAATAGGGGCAAAATAATCCTTGCTGTCATAATTTCAAACAACCATCTTTATGTGAAATCAGCAGCAAGCTAGAGTTAGTTTCCAGTTAATTGTGCGCTGGTCAATGCTGAAAAATGCTAGGTAAACAAATATTTTAACAAACCAGAAATGTAAAAAAAAAAAAAAAAGAAAAAAGAAAATGAAACACAGTTACTGAGAATTCATATCGCAACATATTACTGAAACCCATGAAATATATTATGTCACAAAGCCAACAGTAAATACCAGGGACCCAATCTGATTTGCTAACCTCTGGCTGGACATCCTTTTGCTTCTCACGGCACCACTGAATTCCTTGATCTGCAGAGACGATTATAGTGACCTGGCCGGCTGAGGCCTCTTTGACCTGGAAGCGTTCCGTGTAGAAGCCAGAGTCAAGTGCCTCTAGGTTGATCAGGTATTTGAGCTTGAGGTCACGTGGCGTGGCTCGACACTGACTGAATTGCTGCACTACCTTCCTGAAGCGGTAGCGAATCCGCTTCCGCGTTACAATGTGGTAGTCCTGGATCTTCAGCCGCATGTCTTCTGGGAGGAAGGACTTATAGCTGTGGGCAGAAAGCATACAGATAGGTGTCTCAGAACACATGTCTATATTTTTTTTTCTAGCAAATCTTACCATTTTTGTAACAAAGATAAAAGCAAATAAGAAACCATTAAGACATGTACTGTATGAATGCAAAGATGACAAAAAACAAACACACAGGACATTAAACTAGCACACACAGGATCAGCCACCCCTGTGCGTGCTAGTTTATGCACCCATATAATATCACTTCAGCAAATTCTGTCAGCACAAAGACAGACACCCCAGCACCAGCTGCACGTTGTGTGATTAACCTGGTTCTCGATAATTCATACCTTATGGCATTGTAAATGTCAAGCGGTGAGCACTGCTTTTCTTTGGCTATCCTCATCATATCTAAGACAGCCATACCAAGGCACTCCTCCTGGGTCTCATGGCTAGTGGACAGCTTCACCCAGCCATTCACAAAGTCACTCCTCCACTGAAATCAAAATAGGGAAGAGAAGACTGAAAATCAACCAAAAAAAAAACACAGATATGCAGATGTCTAGCAGTAAGCGTAATGAAGTGACCACATAGCACTACTCATAGTTTCTGTTACAACACGGCAAGCACTAAACCAATAGCTGGTGGTTTATAATGGCAGTAAAAAATGTTCTCACACATGTGGTCTAATATATTCTGATATACAAAAGATAATAGAGATTCGGGAAAGAATAAAATCTCTCATAGGAGCTATATTTTCTTACAAAAACGGCAAGGTTGTTGCAAACTTGACAGACTGTGTGCTTTGCCTGAGGTTTCCCTCGAGTCCACAGCAAAAGCTGGACTAAGACGACAACTTCATTTTGTTCTTCGTTTCTGCTATTTGCCAGTATTTAAAGCCACTTAATATAAGACTTGTTTTGATCAGGGTCCAGCTCTTTGCACTCAACAGCTTACACTGATCAACCATAGCATTAACACCTTTAACATTAAGCGTAATAATGTGTAGATTCACCTTGTGCCATAAAACAGCTCTGACCCCTCGAGGCATGACTCCACAAGACCTCTGAGAGTGTGCTGTGGTATCTTGCACCAGGACGTTAGCAGCAGTCCCTTTAAGTGCTGTACGTTGCAAGGTGGGGCATCCGTGGATCAGACTTGTTTGTGCAGCACATCACATGAACGCTCCATCAATTTGGAGATTGGATCAACAACCTTGAACTCTTTACCTGATAAGTCCTTTGTAGGAGGCTCTGATACCATTCTATCATGGCCATTATTAACTTTTTTTTAGTAATTTGTGCTACATTGGCTTTTCTGTGAGAGCAGACTGAATGGGCTGGCGTTTGGCCCCCACAGGTATAAATGAGCCTTGGGTGCCCATGATCCTGTCACCAGTTTACTGATACAGTATATAACTGATAATCCATTTTAATATTATAGTTAATTTGTGCATTTCTAAATATTAAGCCTCTAACAAAGACTATAAACAATAAATACTGATAAATGCAAGAACTGGCACCTGCACCTGAGTGAAAAAAAATGTTTGAACCGCTATTGAAAAAATATTGAACCTTAACCACTGTACTAGTACTTGGAAGATTTGTACATACTAGTTATTCTCTTCATACAGCTGGACTGTTTCCTGAAGTCGAGAGTGAAATATCATCCTACCTCAGCTCATGAGTAAAAGAACAAACCAAAATATTCACTAAGGACAAAACTGGAGACAGCTGTCTGGCTGGAGGGACACAGTATGACTTTCCTTTATTTGGTATTTGTTCTGTAAATAAGGGCTTACATCTATAATATACCTTGCTCTAATTCTTTTTACCCAATGTATAATCTCAAAACAGACCTTTAAAAGAGAGTTTCCTCAGAGGCCAGAGGGCTAATTTTCAGGGAAATCCTAAACAATATAAAACACGTCAACATTTAAGCTACACAACAGCAAAGTTATGCAATTTTCATATAGTGAATAACACTTACTGGAGGAGACGGATAAAACAGATGAGCAAAGAAAAAAAAAATGTTATCCAAGCTCGCCCAGACATAATCTTAATTAAGTTGGCAACTGACCTCTGATTAGCTGTATACGTTAAGGAAAAAAACTAAACAAAAAACTTTTTAAAGCTGTTTATTTGACAGATACCCATTGTCGCTCACAATGCTATGCCTAAACGGCCTATCACATGTTCTTTTCTTGCTATGATTTCCTGAATGTACTTACTTTAGGTTACTTTAGTTGCACTTATCTAAGTAATTATCGCGAAGACAATCACACACAAAAATTGTGCCCTTATCAAGATATCAACAGGAACAGGAACAATGAGTTAGGCCATTAGCACAGACATCATTAGCTCTTTGGTGATACAAACGTCCCGAGTTGTTCCTGTAATTATACATTGCGTTTTATCTCTCACATAGTTAAAATATAAAAAATATAATAAGCTACATACTTTCTGCAGTCCAGTGAGAAACAAATTTACAGAACAACAAATTTAGTGACTGGCCAGATTAAATGCTTCAGAAATGAGGTGAAATGGTTCACGAAAAACTCATCATTTTTCTGTCACCGATTTGAAGATTTTACAGATCAGCAAAGAAAGGAGGACAAATATCATTTCTCTTTTCATTTATTACTTATAGACTTTAAGCATAAAAGAGACAGTAATTCATTTTGTGCGTTTGAGTGACACACAATAGATGTCTAATCTGTATTTCATAATACAATGGATAAACTTTCATCAACAACTCACACCAACTAAGCACCGACCACGACAAACTAGGGATCTATTGTCTCGTGATTGCTAAAAAAAAAAAAAAAAAAAACATTGGCCAGGTGTATACAATGCTACATCTGACAGCTGGAAAGCACATACACACATCCCAAGGGTGAAGGGAGATAACTTGCTATACCAGAACGTAGCAGTTATCTGACACCATAAAATTTTAAAAAAAAAACCTCAGAAAACCTGTATCACGGAAATCGTGCAGGAAACAGTACAGATACATGTATTAAATGTCTGGCCACTGACACGCGATGGCATCAGATAACCTAGAGTGTGCCCAGATCCTTACTATCACAGATGAAATTTAAACCTCTGGCATGTGACTTTTGGAATCTTTACAATGACTCGACTGATTTTACAAGTGAGTCCACGCCTTGACTACTTGCCTAGAACACATGCTCTATAAATGTAGCTGCAACGATGTTAAGAAATATGACGTAGGTATACAAATCTGCAAAGCAACCTACCTGGGCAAAAAGATAAGCCATAACATGATCGTCAAGGACTGGACTCTCGGATCCCTTGGCAACGCCGCATCTGTAAGCTCGAGAAGCTCCACAGCTATACCACCCAGGAAAGTAATACCTAATAGGTAGATTAGATAGATTAATTATAGTAGATAGGTAGGTAATGTGTGTTTTGCAGGTAAAAGCAGACTGCAGTGTAACTGACTGAGCCAGACAGGAATCTCTTATTAAAAGTAACCTAAACAAGTGCGACATGCAAATAGTCTTTAAGAAAAACATCTCTCACAAAGATTATTCACTAAAGTAAGATACAAAAAGAATCCCCTTACCCTTAATTAAGGGGTAAACAGGTTAGATACATAGACTAAAATACTTTAATTGACTTTACATGTTAGGCATCTAACAAAACCTTAAGTGAGTTTCCTGATCTAAATGTTGTTACCTAATTCTGAAGATCAAACTCTCTTTAGCTGATTCATCCAGATGAATAAGGTGGTTGGGTGATAACCAGACTCTGTCATGTTCTCTGTAAAGGCTGAATAGACTAAAGTAAACAGGTGACACCCCTGTGCAAGGTGGAAAAAGAAAAGGAAGTAAGGGGTCAAACAGAGGGCTATGCCTTATCACTTTATCTTTCTTTACTAAAACAAGCTTGTGCCAACTCAAGTTTAAAAGGTGAAGATGTTATTCTCGTTTAATTTTTAAACGTGTACTAGCTGTTTTTTTCTCCTTGGTGCAAATAATCTGAAAAGTATGCAGACATAATAAAAAAAAAATTAAAGTCATGCTCTCAGTATGCACATTATATGGCTGAAAAAAACCCCATTTGGAAAGCTGTGATACAGGCCACATGGCTTAGTTGTGTTACATCAGTCTCTTTTTACAGACACTTCCTAATACCCTTTCAGTCCTCTTTCTCTCTCTCTTTGGATGGGAATAAAATACATGAATAAAAGACGTGAACCAGCCACATATTTTTCTTGTTAAAAAGACAAAAAAAAAAACATAATTAAAAACAAAAAACTAAAAGGTTCATCATAGCTGGACAGGGATGTGAACACAATCTGTTTAAAGCTTTGAAGTAGCTACACCGCTAGCACTTACAAGTAAGTAGGTAAGGCAGTCTCTTGGGTGTATGTTATGCTAACTCCAGTGTAGCTAACAATGAATGTGACGCTCATGAGATCTGACTATATGCACTTTAGATCATTCTTATAAATCAGCAGAGGGCGAATATTCTGTGTATTTAGTATTATAACTTCCATGTAAACTGATAAATGGCCGTGTGCTGACAGTGATGTCATGACAGTCCTTTCTAACAATAATAATAATGATGCTAATTAGTAGTAGCATCAACTCTAGTTAAAATATACAGGTGATGTTTTCATCACGATCACAATTCCCCAGAGCATGTCATGAGAGCCTTGTTGTTCAACAAGCAACATGTTTATGTTGATGGATAATAAATAGAGGTAGCCTGACAGGTCCCTCCAACACTGGAGTCAGATTATACTAAAAAGCCTATTTCCTACCTCACTGTTTGAAAATAACAAATGCTTTAGCTATAGCAAAAATGGATGGCTTTGGTTGATAAAATGGTAAAATGGCATGGTACATAAAAAGGAAATTGCATCTAAAAAAAAAAAGAAGCTCTTACACGAAATATGTATTAGAATTTACCGAATAACAATGTAAGACAATTTTAATGACATTATTATTATTATTTTATTTATTTTATTTATTTTTTTTTAACATATTTTCTGTAAGAGCTCCTTTTTAGATCTAACTTCATTTCAATGTACAACCCGAACTACCTGCTGCACTACAAACATTGGCTAAGACATGATCTGTTGTCCACTGGGTCCGTTTTTGTTTTCTATTCAAAACAGAATAGAAATTCAAAATTTCAAACTGAAGCGGTTGTATAGAATCAGAGAGGGTTGGACTGATTTTCCTGTTAAAAATCTTGTTTTCTTTTTTTATCCAAAGCACCAACAGGGGGACCATGAAGGTGAATTTACACTAATGAAGCTAAAAGTGACAGTAATTATTCTTTTGTTTATGTATACATGCAGGACAGAGCTTTGATAAAGTGACAAGTGATGTTCAAGTTTAAATTTTCTTAACTGCATCAATAAAGCTAAAAAGTCCAACTGACTGTCTCAAATGGAGACCAATAGTACGGCACTCGTTGTAACATAACGATCTCAAATTGATCTGAAATTTAAACAAGATGTGTAAAAACTAAGTAAGTTGTTTTACTTAAAAATAAATAAATAAATAAAAAACAGGAATAATGACAATGTGCTGTTAAAATGGAGACCACGTTCACCTGACTTGACACCTTATGATTTTTTTTTCTATGGGGCTTTGTGAAAAGCCTGGTCTTTATTCCCTCCTCTTCCTACAAGCCATGAGGAACTCAAAAACAACACATATTGAACATTTGTGAATCTTGGAGAAATTGGTTATTAAATTTATATCCAGTAATAGTATCTTTACTATTAAAACTAATAAATCTTTCATTTTTCAACAAGAGGCCTATTTAATTTCATTTGCCTACGACATGTAATTACTCAGATTTTTCTATTTCAAATGATGTCAAACTCTTTGGGACACCCTCTATATGACTCACAAGGGTGAGTCGAAAACGATCCACACTCTGGCTATATTAAATAAAGATGAAGCGGTGCATTAGTGGCTCGCAGCTCAACATAAAATATTTTTTTATATTGCTGACAGATGGACAAAGTGCATTCTAAAGCAAGGAGACTATGTCTAATAAATATGTATGTGCCTTTCCTAAAAATAAATTCTAAAGCCAGAGTGCGGATAATTTTGGACTCACGCTGGTATGTTGGATCGGTATTGACTGCTGTGCAAAAAAATGCCAACCCTTCACCAGCTTGCATAATAATCACACATCTAATAATAATAATAATAATAATATTACATTTACAGTCACTTTGTATGTTTCTAATTTAAAATCCAACATGTGAGCTTTTCTAAATATCACTGGCTTATTCCCTGGTTGCATCAACATCTACTCCTGACTCACCACACTCCTTGGCTGCTTCGATGGCCAGCTGTTCGGCGACGTACTCTCCTGGTGGGAAACAGAGCGGAGTGCAGTCCTCTTCACTCCGGCTGCTGCGGTACAGATGAAGTGTCAGTGCAGTGACGGACGGCTTTGGCGCTCTTTCTTGCCGATGAACGTCACCATTCTGGTGTGCTGGAGGGCAAGCAGCCATGTCCGTTACAGACACACACTTGGGTGTGAATCAAGGGACTACATTCACCTGGGAAGAGTCGCACAGAGACAACGGTATGTAAACAAATGCACACTTTTTTTTCTTTTTTTTTAGATAAAGATAAACCCTGCTAAGTGTGTATAAATGTTTTTATTAAAATAAATGTTTTATTTTTAATATTATTTCTTTTATGCTTACTCACTGGGCACAGGTTCAATCTTTTCATAACCCTTTTATAACCCGTTTTTATTTAACCAAAAACAGCTGAACAGTTTACAGTAACTCTTGTGCCATCCGGGGACTGTTTCCCATTAACAGTACAGAACTTTAAACACAAAACACCACTGGCTACAATAAACATACAGTAAAGTCCCTAACTTGCAAACGAGTTCTGTTCCAGGAGCATGTTCCAAAGTTGGATTTGTTCATAAGTCAGACAAAGTGAGTCTTATACACCTTTGACACAAATATACAATGTAAAGCATAAAAAAAACATACAGGTTTGGTGTTTTTGGTGTTATAGGTTTCGGTTTAAAGGGAACCCGGGAAGATGTTGGAGAAGGGACATGACTACAACAGACGCCATTTTGTAAACTGATGCAGTCACAAATAATCAGACCTATTTGACCAATTTTAAAACTTTATCCCCCTTTTTCCGAATTTTTCCGATTTTCTCCCCTAATTTAGTAGTATATACAAAAATATACAAGGTTGTAAAAAAGGTCTTGTTCCTGAGAGTAGGACTGTTTCTAAAAGTTAATGTGTGTAACAGTTTTTTTTTTTTATAACAACACTAGACCTACATTGTGGCAACACTCTGACAGCAGTGACTAAAATAAATGCCAAGAGACAAACAAAACAAGGATTGTAAAATTATTAGATTTTGAAACGTTTTATTTGCTTTTGAGCGTCAAACTTTGTGGATGAATATAATAAAATAATACAAATTATAGACACCATCATCATTTAAGCTGAAAATTATGATTGTCAAGAGTTCTGTAATCAGAAATTAAACAATGAAACCAGAAACTGACAAGATTTGCTATTTATTAACAAGAAAGCAGTTCTCTCTGTCCGTCAATAGTTTTTGTACACATGGGCAGCTCATGTAAAAGTAGGATGTACATAAGTGTGTTATTGCTGCAGAGTTACTGATCTATCTCTTGGGAAGAAATCTATATATTATAATTTATAATATCTAATAGTATATTTATAATTCAAGCTTTCTGCCTCCAACATGGCCAAAACCCTATAATAAAATAACCACATCAGAAATTTTGAGCCCACATAAGAGCTTAAAGACCAATGCAAATCTTATTTTGCTGCCTGAGAGGTTTTGCGGATTCTGGAACGAATTATTATTTTTTCAAATTTTAGCCTTATAAAGTAGACAATACAGTTTTATAACTGATATCTTGCACACTATTTAACAGTAAGTGTTATTTGGCTGAAACTCGCGATGTAGAGGTAGGTTAAACAGCTGTACTCAATTCTAGAAACTAAACTGGTATAAACATTGCAATGATTCTTTATCTGGAATCATTTGTGTACTCATCAATAACAATATAGGCATAACAGAACGAGTTATTTAGCTCTATTTATGTTTCATGGAGTTTTACGTGTGTCACGTGAGAAAAAGCAAAGGCGGATGCAACTGTGGATAATTTTTTAACCAAAGTACAAACAAAAACAAACAACAATGAAAACCAGAATCATAAACATTATCCGCAGATACAAGGCAAAAATAATAATAAAATCCAGACTACAGACCGTGACACTTAACCCTAAAACAAACATACCACAAGCTAGACAATGTGACACTGAAAGCTACAACTTCAGGTAATCAAAGTTAAATGAGACACACAATTGAGGGAGATTGTGCTAATGGGTATTGTACTTCTGTGTCGCTACCATCGCAACGCTCTTTCATTCCGGGTGTTTTCACATTAGGGCCCCAGGATCGTTTCCAAGAATACTTGACCCAAAAGTCTTGTACATTTTGATCAGTGAGAACACCATCGTTCCAGGCTCCGGAACCGTACCCGAGACCGCTTGAAGAGTTGGTCTGCAGAATGATGCAGTGTGCTCGGGCATGGATATGGACTATGCTATTGTCTGGATATGGATATGGATCATGCTATTGTCTGAATTGCGGTTTGACTCTGGATCAATCGTTACGACGTGGAAGTGCATGCGTCTCATCAGTGCTCGGTGAACTTGCTCCATCATTGGGATTACAGGTTACCCCCTACTTACTAACGAGTTCCTTTCCAGGAGCACTTCCGTAAGTCGGATTTGTTCTTAAGTCCGGCAAAGTGCCTTTGACATGAATATACAATGTAAAGCATTGTCTCTGCGCCATTAAATCACGAGAGGAATCCCTGATGCCATTTTGTCTCAGGGCAGTTTTCCACTTTCTTGGACTGTGAACTCTGTTTTGTTCAGGATTTTCCGAAATTAGGATTATTCACCATCGGGACAGCTTGACAGGACAGAACATTTTCTACCGGTTCATTGAATGAACCCGATTAATTTCTTCCGCACCCCCACACACAAACACATACAATATACCGGACTTTGAACATTTATACATTTACTTACACACTGGAAAAAAAAAATTACATAATTGTAAATATTGGTATCTGGTGCACTGCAGTGTCTATTCTTTGTACAATACAGGTGAGCTACTTCCACGAATTGTTTGTTCAAAATACGTAACTCGAATGTTGGTAAATCTGGGAATACCTGTGCCTTTAAGACTGGTGGGCGAGAGAGCTGTTCTCATAGTTACTTTAGCGATCAGCAACAGAAGCAAAATTCATCTCCAAGAAACTCACCTAATGTTACCCCCACATGGGCAAACACGTGCAGAAAAAATATATTTATCGTGCCGAAAGAAACGATCGGTTAAATTATTTAGATGGCTAATATTTACCTACTAAAGGGATTATCACTGGTTTACCCCACCTCTTTCCGCTTGGAAATTCATTCTGATCGGATCAGAAATGCGTTTACACGTACTCTAACATTCAATAATTGGAGTATTAGGGTTCATGTAAACACACTTTAGTATCACATGGTACTGGATGTTGGTATCGGAGAATTCATTTAGATACGAGAACTGTACATGAGCACCAATATCAGTAGTGATGCACCCTTAACTTTTAGCATAGAGAGAGTTGCCATTGCTGAGCTGTCCCTGGAGAGAAGTATTTTGGGATTTCGGCACTGTAGCAGATCCAACCTATGAGAGCGACGGCATTCATGGAGCAGCTTTCACCTTTGCAAGGGCGAACAGTACTAAGGGCTCTTGAGTTCAGAAGACCCAGACCGCTGGGTCGCAATCCTCAGATGGTAATTAATTTCAAGGGGCAAACTCAGAGGAACAGGTGACCTGGCAGTAACGGCCAATCTCTATGTCCATTTGGCAGAGGAATCTGCTAGAATGGAAGGACACCAAGGTCTAGTAGGCTTTCTCACAGACGTAGACAAGACTCTGTGCTGAATTTTGTTTAACATGGGGAAAAAAAACAGACAATTATTTATTTATTTATTTATTTTTTGCCAACTCGCTTTGGCTTGGTTATATTCGCCAAGCCTATGCAAAAAACAAAACAAAAAACAAAACATGGTAGGTTGTCAATTGCTTATTGCCTGTTATAGTGCTCAGCATTTACTTTGACGCAAAAAAAAACAAAAACAAGATCCTTTTAATTTTCTCTTGAAGCACAGAAGCAAAGATATTCTTTATCCATGACACATGAAACCAGCAAGGTCATGGCAACAACTCAGAGAAGAGTGCGACTGTAAACTATTAAACCACATGCAGTTTTATGTTCTTTTAGACTCCGGTGTCATTACTGAAATTTAGACTCGGTGATGTGGTTATTGTGCGTACCTCTTAGGGGCAAATAAATAACAAGTAGGCTTTTTTTTGTTTTTTTGATTACTGTGTTTGACATAATTTTTTCAGAAATCCATGATGCCGCCCAATGGATTATCAGCTCATTACACTGCTGCTGTAAACTTACTGACACGTTACTTTGGCCTTTAGGAAAGAAGATTAAACAATTCTGTTTATAAAATGAACTGTGTCTATCATAAGCTGCCACAGAGCAACTGCTTATAATGGAGTTACCAAATGGGACAAAAGTCAGCTTCAGAAAAGTGATAAAGACAGGAAGGGGGGTGTGGGGCTCTGAGAATGCATTTCGGTTTGTAGAAGCCATAACAACAAGAGACAAACAAGCTGGATAAAATAAGCCATTATTGTTCAGGTCTCATGTGTGGCTTAAATCCAGTACTGTTACAAAGTAATGCAGTAAACATAACCACCGTTAATTAACTCTATTTCCCCAGCAAAATCTTAGTTACTACTAGGGAAAAAATACAGCAATCACCTTCCTGTGCCGACAGACAAAATGCAAAGTGCAAAACAGCCATAAAAGACAAAACAGCAAGTGCTTCTAACCCTTTAAGGATTGTACCGGTATTAATGGTGGTTATGTTTACTGCATTACTTTGTGATAACATTAACAGCTGTGCAGTCGACAACTGCTTGCCATCAGATAGTGATTTTTATTTTTTTAATGATTCTGCAGTAATGAACAGGAAACAGTAAAAATATACAGTGCATTTCCTATATACCTCTCTTACAAATGAATTGTCTCATGGCCAACACATTTCCTCTGCTGATCTGCTGCTGCTCAAAGTGTTTGATTAAATCTTAGCTCGGCATCTTAGCTTAGACCATCAGCATAGGAGTTTACTCTGCAATTTCATCACAGTTGACATTATTAACATGACATATTACCTTAGATAACTAATTTTAATTTTTTTCTTTTCTTTTTTTTAATAAATGTTAAAAAAAAAAAAACAAGCAAAAAAAAACAAAAACATCACCGCCACTGACAGGTGAATGAGTAACAGCGAAACTTGGAAGTAGGTGTATGTATTATACATAATATAATATGCGCCAAAACGTACGGTACAGAAACTCGTGCATCTCGAATGCGCTTTTGCATTTGGCGACGGGGCATAGCTCCAGACACACGTGTTACCGGTAGTGAAAAGGAAGTTGAGCATTTGTTGTTGAAAATGGGTCTCTCGACGGAGAGAAAAGTGTTCATAATTGAGTATTATTTCCGCTTATACGTAGGTGGTTGTGAATGGGGACCAAGTTTAAAAAAGGTGGCAGAACACATTCCTTCCTATATCCCCATTCGCTCAATCTTACACCTCCTGATGCCTACTTGTGAGGAATGTTAAAAGAGAGTGTGCTCAACTGTGAAGATCCACCAAGAATCTGTGCCTGCATCACACAAGCAGATCGTCTCCTTTTGCAGGAGTCTGCAGCAGCGATCTTTGTTCCAGGAATCCGGGTTGAGAATCTGCATGAACGACATGAACAGTTCACGAGTTCAGCGAGGCAGTGCACACACACACTACGAACACTTACATTACGCATTCGGTGGTAAATCAACATGCTAAGAGTGTGTAAGCTAGTTACTTTTAGGAGAAATAAACTTACGGATGACAATAACGTGATACTGTTCGACTTTTCATTTTCAGTACTGTATATTTTGGCACATAGTGAACATTTTGTCCCTGAAGTTAATGTGCTGGAAGCAGAAAACATGGGCGGGAATAACGATTTAAACAACGGCCAAATGGTTATGTCTAGACCACTGGGTCAGAGTAACTCCAGAACTGCAGCTCTTGTAGGATATTCAGGATCTACGAAAATTAGTCCAAGGAAGAAAAACCATTGAACTGGTGTCCAAAGCTCATTGATGCATCTGAGGGGCAAAAGCTGGCCTGTGTAATCCAATCCAACAGAAGCGCTACCCTAGCTCAAACTGCTGGTTCCGTTATATTGATGTCAGAAAATGAAGTGCATTGAAGTTTGTTCAATATGGGGCCGTGTCAGAGTCCTTACGTTGACTCGTGTCCACCACCATCAGAACTGACCACAGAGCAATGAAAGAAGGTGGACTGGTTTGATGAAACACGTTATTTTACATCATGTAGAAATCCGGGTGCGTGTGCGTCATTACCTGGGGAAGAGATGGCACCAGGATGCACTATGGGAAAAGTAAGGCAAGCTGGGAGAGGCAGTGTGATGTTTTGGGCAATGTTCTATTAGGAAACTTTGTGACCTGCCATTCATGTGGATGTTACTTTGACATGTATCACCTAAAGTGACCAGGCACCGGCATTCTACCGGCACTGGACAACCAGCAGTACAAGGTGTTGTTTTTCAATTTCTCCAGATCTCATTCGGGGAATCCATGGAGGCCGCACCTCACAACTTACATGACTTACAGGATCTGCTACTGATGGCTTGGTGCCAGGTACCACAGCACACCATCAGAGATCCATGCCTCGACAGGTCAGGGGTGTTTTGGCAGCAAAATGGAGAACTAACACAATATTAGGTGGGTAGTCATAATGTTATGACTGATGATTGGTAGATCAGTGTAAACAGTATATTTATACACATACATATATTTATATGGTTCTATATAATGCTAAGTTAGGGCTGTGCAATTAATCGAATTTCAATTTCGGGTCTCAATGATCACAAAAATGGTGTAATTGAAAAAAACGATTATTCACTTTTTTTTTTTTAGTTATTTTGACCTGCGTTCTGACGCGCGCGCATCCGCACTTTCGCCCTTCCAGA
>JAOVVB010000029.1:10440791-10451223 GCA_028570985.1 Heterobranchus longifilis
GTGGGCGCCCCCTAGTGACGGGGAGGAATGGGCTACGACTAATATTGGGGAGAAAATTGGAAACCCCCCCCCCAAAAAAAAAAGATTTAGTTTATCATATTGCCTAAGTTGTGCTGAAAAAAAAAAAGCAAATGTCACTCAACATTGCACAATCCTGATGCCATAGGTAAAACATATTAATATTAACGCATAAAATAGCTAAAAATGCTCTGTTGCTCTCCATCACATATGGGGGATGAAGTAGAGGTTGGATCTATAACAGAAATGTCGAATAAATCTAAATATTGCTTTAAAAGATCATATGCATTTGTTTTTTGTTTTATGTAATCCACATGCCTTGTTTTGTGCCTTTTGTTCCGATGTTAAAAATGCCAGCATTATACAAGATTTTATATTCATATACTTTATACTAGTGAACTAAAACTAATATATCATTTTATGCTTTGGTCCAAATTCACACCAGAAGACATTCCAGACCAGGGGTTCTGAAATAAAATTTAAGAAGGTCCGGTCAATAAAATTTTGTTTGTCTTAGGATTCAGATCTCTATATATGCAATATATATGCATCTAGATATGTTATGGTAAGTCTGTCAAAAATGAGCAGTTTAAAATTTCAATAGCATTTCAGTAATATTTATTGCCAGTTTTCAACTATGTTAAACGTGTAGATAGTTTGAACTTTGATAGCCTTGTACATTTCCTTGTATTGGCATGGAATACAAACAGCAATCTATCAATCTTTAGTAAATCTTCATTTGCATGCTTCTGAGCAGTAAATAAATGTGAAAGGACTCTGGTTGCTCCGTCATACCAGGCTTTCAGTTCAGGTATTTTACATGCTCTCACCTCAGACTACTGCAGATACGTTTGCTCAATTCTGTATTTTTTTTTTTTTTTTTTTTCATAGTGGTGCTGCACATTACTGCTTTCATTGTCGCCGTAGTTTTGGAACATATTACACAGACTAGTTTTAAAGTTCCTGCAGAAATAATAAACATACACTGATCTGTTCATTTATCTCTGAAGTTTCAGTTTTCATAGGTTACGTTCCTTTTTTTCTGGAGTAAGCCAAAGATTGCGCTTTCATTCCTGTTTATACTGCACACTCTATCTTAACACAGTACATCTCATTCATTGGACCTGTTGAGTGATGTGTTAGACAGGCCCACCTTGAGGGAAAAAGTGCTAAATTACTGCTATATTAATTACTCTTATTCATCAGGAAAAGCACAAAGGTCTGGACAGAACGGTCACACGATTCAGATCTGGAACGCAGTCTGCCATTTAGTGATGCCTATTCTAGACAATTGAGTAACAGTTGGGGGAAGAAATCCATACGGGTCTGATGATGAGGTGTCCACAAACTTTTGGGCATACCATCTGGAGTTGATTTTGCAGAAAATGAGAGAGTGATCACGTACCTTCTTCAAGTCAATTAGAATTCAAACAAAACTCTTCATGAGTTTTCAGCTGGTGAAGACAGGACCATACAGTATATAACCCAAATGCCTTCTGTTGTGTCTTTTGGTTCGATGTTGAAAATGCCAGCATGAACGCTAAGCGAACTAGAACTTTATACTAGCGAACCAAAGCTAATGTATAATTTAATGTTTTGGTTCGAACTACAACTGTGAACACACCCAAAGGCATTCTAGACAATTGTGAGCTTCCAATTTTGGGGGAGAAATCAATACGGGTCTGATGATGAGGTGTCCATCTGAAGTTGATTTTGCAAAAAGGTGTGAAAGCATGATTATGTACCTTTCTCAAGTCAGTTTGAACTTTTACAGTGCATGTGCAACTGTTTTATTTGCTATCTGGGGCAAATGTATCAATTTATAACATAACATTTATAAACATTTTATAAACTCTTCATAGGTTTTCAACTGGTGAAGACAATTTTAAAGATAATTTGATGCTTTGGTCGGAACTACAAGTGTGAACACACATTTTAGGCAATTAGAGCTTCCAACTTTGAGGATTAAATACATACAGTTCTGACGGTGAGGTTTTCACAAACTTTTGGCCATATCATGACCTGGAGAATTTTGCAGAAGGTGAGATAGCATGATTACGTACTGTGTTAAAGTCAATGATCATGTGTTGTGTTCAAGTCAATTCAAATGTCTACAGACACGCTTCAGGAATCTGATCAGCACGCTTAAAAAACACAACATGATCTTTCTGTGTACGCAAATTCTGTAAAAGTGACTGACCTGACAACTAAAAAATCTCTGAGATTGTTCAGCAATCGTGTCATGATTAACTCTTACGTGCCTGAATAGGGCTAAAGATTGAACGCTCAATTCTATAGATCTTGGCCTGCTCCCATACTATACAGTTTGATAAAAACACAGGAGTGGAGAATATACTGTGAAATACTCTTTAGTGGGCTAGTGTGCATTTTTTTCATGTGTTGTTTTCAATGTATAACGTAACATTTTATAAACCATTCATGAGTTTCCACTGGTAAACGCCAGCATATATAACTCAAATGCCTTCTTTGTTTTGTGTTGAAAATGCCAGTGTGAACCCTAAGCAAACAAAGACATTATACTAGCAAACCAAAACTAATGAATAATTTTATGCTTTGGTCCGAACTACAAGTGTGAACACACCCAAAGGCATTCTAGACAATTGTGAGCTCCCAATTTTGGGGAAGAAACATAAACAGGTCTGGACGATGAAGTTTCCACAAACTTTTGGCCATATCATCATTTGGAGATGATTTTGCAGAAGGTGAGATAGCGTGATCACATACCGTGTTCAAGTCTACAGACACACTTAAGGAATCTGAGTAGCACTCTTAAAAACATAGCATGATATTTCAGTGAAAGCAAAGTCTTTAAAAAAAAAAGTAACTGACCTGACAGCTCAAAAATCCCTGAGATAGTCCAATAATCATGACATGATTAACACTGTTATGTGTGTTAGACTAATCCAGGCGGAATAGGGCTAAAGACTGAACAGATCCTGGCCTGCCATGATGGAGTAACACTAGCAGTGGAGAATATATTGTGAAATACTCTTTAGTAGGCTAGTGTGGGTTTTCGGACAGAGCCAAGCTGAGGAATACGCCTCACTTCCGGCAGAGGAGATTACCCAAATACCCGACCTTAAACACCACTCTGTGCATGCTCATTGTGCTGTCTAAAGAGGGTGTTACCGCTCAGACTGCACTCGATTGCAAAGTTTGTTGCAAAATTAAACGCGCGAGTGAATCATCTGCTGAGTAACCTTACAGGAACTGAAGGCCTTCGTGTCATGTGAAGTTTGCATGGACAGCCAGAGACACTGACAGCTAGCAGGCTTCCTTAAAATTACCTCTGGCTTATTTAGTACGCGCGTAAACAGATGTTAAAGTTATAACATGCCAATCGTATCGAATGTATCTTAAAAGATAGCTTTAGATGAATTAATCAATCATTATTGCTCAACTAGAGCTTTCCTGAGTCAGCTAATCGATTTTGCCAAACACTTTTATTTGCAAAAAAACAAACAAACACACAAAACAAAACAAAAAAACTAGACAAACAAGTTAGTCAGATGAAGTGTTTTATTAATTACCCAGCTAAACATGCAGAAGTGAGATGATAACTGGAAGCAAACTAAGGTGAAGCAAAAGAGAGCTGCAAAACTTACTTGGTGGCTTGCTGTCGCTAAGCTAGCTAGCAAGGTTAGCCTGCTGGCCAGCGCAACTTCAACCCCAAATCCCAGATTTAATCCATAACGTGGGTTTGTTGTAGTCCAGATATGTTCGTCTTTCCCACTTTGGTAACATCTGAAGTTGTCTGTTAGTTAGCCGAGCTGCTAAACCACACCGAGTGCAGCTAGTCCCTTATTATTAGCCGAGTCAGTCCTGACATTTAACGTTACGCGCTGCAAACCTCACCGAAAAAAAATAAAAACGTTCATAACGTCCGAACTGTATGTTAGTCCAAAAAAAAAAAGACAGCAGAGAGAGAGTGAAAAAAGACCTGACTACGTGACTGATAAACACGCCAAAAGGGAACTTTATTAACGCTGTCAGCTAGACGCGTCAGTTCACCCAGCTAACATGCTAACTCTGAGTCACAGCGACACTTCCTAACTCTCTAACCTTACAGAAATTTCCCAACACGCACGGCGAACTTTCGGTTATGTCTTCGGCGAAAAAAAGTGAAAGTGGGCCACCGGTATTTTCATTTCCAACACGCAGTGTGCGTGAGTGTTTTCCGTCGCTGCGCAGGTTAAGAGCTGAGCTTCACACAAGCTCACACACCGAGATGAGAGGAGCTCAGTCACACACACACACACACACACACAGTACTACCACCTGTAGGCTGTACATTACACACTCTCTGCACACACTGCTCTCCTGTCAAAATACACACTCAGGAAAATAAAAAAAACTTGCATGACCACACACACACACATACACACGCAAAAACATAATGCATATACCACAAATACTTATTATATGTTTTGTTACAAATATATGCTTTATATCACAAATACTTATTATACTTGAAATTTACAGTATAAAAGTAAAAAAAAAAAAAAAAAACTTGGTTATTATACAAGTTTAATGTATAGAAGTAAAATATTATGACTTTTTTTATTATAAATTGTAAATTGGTCAACCATAAGAATACTTTAAATGTAATGTTTAAAAGTAAAAAAAAAATTTTTTATTATTGATTAATCATCCATAAGATTAAAACCACAAATATTTATTATACTTTAAGTTTATATATATATATATATAAATTATAATGAATTTTTAAAAAAAGTATTTTATACGCTGGTTAACCATAAGATTAAAGCTAATAACAGTTATATTAATTAATATAATGTTACCTGGCCAAGGGTTGGTATATATTAGGCGCTGATGTGTTGAAAGCAGCAAAAATGGGCAAGCGTCTTGTGGGGGTGTGTCCCAACATACAGTGGTTACTACTTACTAAAAGTGGTCTAACAGAGGGCAACTAGTGAACCAGTGACAGGATCACAGGCATCCAAAGCTCATTAATGCACATGTAGGGGAAAACCCAGCCTGTCTGATTACACAGAAGAGCTACTGTAGAAAAATAAATGGATCTATTTAAAATGTTGATGTGTAAGTGGTTGTGTAGCCACAAATCAACTAAAGGGGTTCATGTTGACCCATGTCCAAGGCTGCTGACTTTGTGGGAGCACCGGGTGAGTTGTCCTGTGTCCTGGGTCATGGGTCTGGGAAGGGCACAAAAGGTCTCCTGGACTAATTACCACAATTACACTAATTACAGATAAAACTACATATTTGTAAAAAAAAAAAAACAATATATACAATAATGTTTATATAGATGGTTTATATACAAGGATATGTACATTTTCCAAACTCTGGTAATATTAAAACTTCTACTGTCTTCGCTGTCTTATCAGCGCTTTTCATTCAGGGCTACTGTCTCCCCAGTTACTGCTCTGCAGGTGTGAATGTGTTACATCAGTTCATTTGTAACTGCGGTGCGAGCAAAAATGGACACCCCACTTGCGATTTATAACAATAGAAGAGCACAGTGCAGTGATTTTTTTAATCACATATGTTTTTTTTGTCACCTAAGGGTGAACCTCATGCTGAAACAACTCACTGAAGCATTTGGATATCTGCAAACAAAATTTGAACCGATAATTTAAGGAAGGTGAAAGTATGGCAGAGTATGGAACGGAAACATTCTTAATCAGTGACCAAGAAAAAGTTAAAAAGTTCATCAGCTGAAAAATTGATGCTTAAAGTTTTCTGGGATTCTCAAAGGACCAGTATTTGAACATAAAAACGTTACAGTGAGATGCTTATTGAAGAGCTGAAGCCTAAACGTCAGATTTAACACAGAGGACTTCTATTCAAGGGTTTTGTGATCTTGCATGACAATGCACGTCCGCACACTTGTGCCCACCTTTCGACACTGCAAAAAATTCGTTTTGAGGTGTTAAAGCATCCTCCTATAGTCTCGATCCTTCTCCATATGACTGAGAGCAGACCTATGATGATGAAGATTCATTTCTCATGAAGAATAAAGGCAGCGGTGCATTTGTAGCTCTCAGCTCAACCTAAAACTATTTTTTTTTAATGAGGGAATACAAAAGCTTGTTGACAGATGGACAAAGGGTCCGACAAAAGTGTAGTTAAAACCAAGGTGATTATGTCAAAAAAAGATGTATTTGTCCTTTAAAAAAATTAATTCAAGTAAATTCTACAGCTAGAGTGAGGATAATTTTTGACTCACCCTCGTAGTACTTGTGAGTCATATAAATGCAGAAGGAGAGAGTAGAGCTCTTTTGTGGTGTGTAAATGGAACATGTATTGTGGGTGCATTACAGCTAGTCAGCTGTGTTCAGTCTGGTGGTGAGGGTGGGTGGCAGGGGGCCTTTGGAGAACATCTTGTCTATGGCACGAGCATGACATGCGACAGTCTAGGCCATGAGCAACTACACACGTACACCAAAGTGCCAACAATGGGCAAGAAAACATTGCGCAATAGAAAATAGTGGGCTGAAGGATGAATCAGATTTTCTTTTGTTGGAGGCAGCTTTATGCTCCGGCAATGTTATTGATTGCTTGAGTTCATGTGAATGTTAGTTTGACATGTACCAACTACCTTAACATTGTTGCAGACGAAGTACACTTATTCTTGTTAACAGCAGTGGCCTCATTCAGCAGGACAATGTAGCAATCTGCTGCTCTAGGCTTGGTGGCAGATACACAGTATACCTTCATAGGTCCCAGTGTTCCCAGGATAGGCTTCGAATCCACCACAACCCTATCCAGCTAGTAAAGGTGTTTAAGTTAATAATTTATGCATTGATCATTCATTTATTAATTGCAAAAATAATTGTGAAATACAGTATATTAATCTTATTATTATTACATTATCTTTTCCCATTAACAGAGTAATTTTTAAAATGTATTAAAAAAAAAATCTAAATTAAAATAAATAAATAAATAAATAAATAATATATATTTAAAAGCCATATTAAGAGCACAGAAATATCATAGAGCCAAAATCTATTGCAAAATATTGCAAACTTAACCCTTGTAAAAATTGTGCTCAAAGTAAGCATGCCCAAAGAATAAACGGCAACAAGAATTATCATCCAGAAGTTGGTGCATTGTTATTAAGGGTCCAGGCACATTATGTTGAAACCCTTATTCTTCTTTTATAATCACACTATTGTTCTTCTTAAGTTGTATTTTATATCCACTTCTTCCCCTAGAAGCTTTGACATATTGACACTACTCCATCTCTGTTATATTTTTCCAGTATTCTTTTATTATTGTTAGCTTTAATCCATGTTGCTGGCAGCTGTAGAGTGTCCTCTGCTGTTCTGGAGCAGCCACACGTCCCACTTTCTTGCCAAAGATCTTTCCTCTTATTCCCTGGATTAATTCTAATTCAGTTAGATGCCACCCACTAATTTCTGCCAGGATAGATTGTTGGTGTAATGTGTATCATGTTTGAAACTGCTTTGGCAAAATAATTTTAGGATCTTCAGAAACATCTCAGAAAAGTGTGAACCTCAATAATTTATAAAATTGCTTAAAATTGCTAATAACTTTTGAAATGCTTATCATCAAATCAGGATTCCTGTAAGGATTTTTGTTAGCATGAAAGGGAAACAGGAATCCTGATTTGACGATGAGCACTTGAAAAGAGGTGGTGATATAACAAATTTGTGAGTTCTCAATAATAATAATAATAATAATAATAATAATAATAAGCATGCTTTTTCAGCAACAAATATATCATAACCAAAATTTTATTTAACCTCAAAGAAACCTTTTTTCGATTTTTTATATTATTTGATATTATTTTTGATATTATGTTTGTATGTATGTTATGTTTATATTTAATTTGTAAACACAAGCAAGTTTTTTGCCAAGGCCTCAAAGACAAAGTTTTTTACTTTCAAATTAGCAAGGGTGTGATGGATTTTGACCATACTTTGTAGCTAAAAACGTTTTGGTTGTAGCTAAGTCTTTTTGGTTTAATTCCAATCTAGGAGACTAAGCTCTTTGGACCTCTTGGCTCCCATGAAGATGCTGAGAGTTATATGTTTAAGGAATTTGTAATTTACCTAACAGGAAATTGGCCATTTTTGGGTTTGATCATTCCTTTTTTTTTTTGTTTTACTCTTTCTGTAACAATTCTTGCCAGTCATCATGAAACTTGCACCACAGCATTTTAAGATCGTTTTGTCTTACACTGCAATTAGAAATGAGGACTAAATCACCAAACCAAAAGCATATCTCAGTAATGATGCATTTTCTATCAACCTCTCACAACTTCTCACATAGATTTAGCAAGATTTGAATTAATTTGCAACTTGGGTGGACTACAGAAAACAGGACGTGAGGTGATTTTTCACCAACCGATGGCATTTTTGACATCAAATATCTTCTTGGGAGCAAGCCTTGATGGGTCTAGTCTTATATAAGTATAGCTTGCAGCTATACTGCATTTATAAACGCTTTTCTTTGGAACTTCTAGTCCTGCAGGCACAGAGCCTTTAATTAATCACACCATGTCACTGCAATGACATCAGCCTAGAATTTGTTTTTTTTAATGTTTTGATGTCAATGATAATATTTTATACAGACAGTAAAGAAAATAAATCTTTTTTTTTAATTTACATAGAGACACACCTATCCATTCAACTGAATTTCAGGAAATTAAACCAAGAATGCAACAGCATTTAAAACAATGCAATATAGTAAAGTTCACGTCTTGTCAAAGATTTATGATTTATTATTTATTTATTATTGATCTTTTTCGTATATTATTTTACAGAAATAAAATTTCTTGCAATATATATATATCTCACACATACACAATTTATTATTTTTATTATTATTTATTTATTTATTTATATTTTTATTATTATTAATTTTTTTTAAATGAATTTCTTTCATTTTTGTGAAGCTGCCGTTGTTAAAAGCGCTATATAAATAAAGTTGAATTAAATAAAGTTGAAGTTGAATATATATATTGCAAAAAATATTTTAAGTAAAAAAAATCTTTCAAAGCATTCTTATTAACAAACCACAATCATTGCCATTATTTGAGACTTTTAATAATTGAAGAAGACTAAATTTGTTACAGTTGATATTGAATCTAGCAGCTGGCCACATGTGCAGGATCACATTACAGTATACACCTGATTTGTCCTATTTTTTTTGATAGGTCTTCATTTTCTGGCCTCCTGTTCCTCTGTTTTTCAGCATGTTCAGAAATGTTACATGACATTGTGCATTTTTATGGTGCATTTAACACTCATACAGACATATTTTAACACAAGTGGTTGTGAATGTCATGCTAGTATGATCTTTTACACATTTGAATTTTCTATATGGCCCTTTTTCTTTTCTTTTCTCACCCAAATTTCTGTTACATTGAAATTTAGCAGATTGCTACTTTCCTTAACATGGAGAAGGTGGAGGAGTCTGTATAAAGGTAAGCACTAGGGGGTGCTACAGTTATCTTTTTACACCATGAAGTGACACAAGGGGCAGATTCCTTACCAAACTGAAGCACAACTGTAGCATGAACAACTTTTTTTTTGTAGTAGTAGTAGTTTTGAGATTCCTTAATGAGGAGATGAAAATGAGAATTCATAGGTACAGTTAGACTTCTGCCAAGATTGCACTAATTAATAATAGAGTTACTTTTATTCACCAAATATATTAGATTGTTCATCTTCAGTACCCATTTTACTCTTCACTTTATGCCAGTTCACTGCAGGTGAACACACACACACACACACACACACACACACACAAACAGGAGCACTTTAGAATAACCAATTCACCTGTTTTTGGAGGTGGGGGGAAACTGGAGAACCAGGAAACCTCATGGAATTAAAATTAAACAAAATGAAGAATGCAAAGAAAACAAAATCCACTTTGTGCCTTAGCTTACAGAAATTTAGAGAAAATAAGTTTAAAAAAAGATAATAGTTTAAAAAAAAGAAAGTATAATGCATCTTATTTTCTCAAAGTTCTTCTATCCATTTGAAAGTTTGCAAAGATAGATTATTTGTTTAAATATACATTAAATAAAATATATATTAACACTAGGTTTGGAGAATTTTTTATTAAAAGTGATTCTACCTCAGGGTCTTACCCCCTTTTCTTTGTAAATCATTACTTTACCACCCACATACTCCTGACTTAGACTCCATTACATAACACAAACATTATACGAGCATCCCCAGAAGGTATAGCTGAACAAAAGGTGGATAGGATAGTGCTTCGGGAACTTTAGGCCTGTTAGGCTATCCTACACCCCCCTCACTGGATTCCCGCCTGGTGCTTTTTGTGTCCCTTCCACCCCCACTCCACTTTTCACTTTCACCCAAATACTCCCTGTGTTTCCCCTCCCCGAACCCTGCACCCATTATGGAGTGCCAATTAT
>JAOVVB010000029.1:10451323-10464583 GCA_028570985.1 Heterobranchus longifilis
TTATGCAGCAGAGGGTAAAGGGGAGGGGGGGGGGGATAACAATGCAGATAAAGAAAGCATGCGGTTAGAGCCTTGTGAATGGCTCCATTCAGTCAAGTCAGGCACGGAGAAAAGCAGTCCGGCACTCCCAAACCCCAAAGTTTCACTTAGTACAACTGTGCATTTATCTTCTGGAATTACATGCAAGCTCACACATACATGCATATGTTCATGCATGAGCACACACATGTTGAAACAGTTGTGCAAAAAAAGTATCCCGAACCTGCAAAAGGCTGATCCAATGCCACGTATCTTTGTGTAATCACTCAACCTAATGTGTGTTACATCAAAGGTATCACATAGTACAACTCAAGTTCAAGTTGCAGCCAGATTGCGATTTTATCTCACAGTGACTTAGAAAGCAAAAGGAAAAGATTAATTGGTGCCATTTGCTGTTAAATGTTTTTACAGCTCAGACTAACCGCCCTGGGTCATATAGAATGCCTTTTTATTTAAAATAAAAATAAAATGCATATACTGCATGCAAACTAAGAAGTTCATTAAAGCCTCAAAATAATTGTAAAAAAAAAAAAGGGGAATCCTGGGCTGTAAAAGTCTCCTGAGTTCAAAGTTTGTTAATCAACTTGAGGGACTTTTTAAATAGTGTTGCTTCAAGCACACCCTAGTACATTTTAAAACACATTGATAACTTTTTCCTTAACATGGATTAACAAAATCATAACAGGATGTTCAAGTTCAATACTAAATCCAGAAATGCATGATTAACAAAATTAACAAAGCAGCAGGTCCTTAAGCCTATACATACAGCGTTTAACATATCAATGACCGTTACCAGTAGGAAAGACTCTCATCTTTGCACAAGTTCAAGCAAAGAGGGAAAAAATGAATGAAACGGCTTGGTCTGGAGCATCGTGGGTGTGAAAAAAAGGGCATGGCCCCTCCACCTGTTACCTCACAGATGTTTAACTCCATACTATGCGTCTGCCCTTATTAATCACACCCACACACACAGCTCGAGTTATGTGTGAGTATTTGGAGAGGGGAGGCTCCATATGGGTCCTCCTGCAACTCATTTCTGATCCGACAGGCGGGCAGATGAGACGTGATCCTACAGGTCACCGTGCACAGACGTAAGACGAATAGCTGAGCAGCAGAGAACGGCATGGGGCCCCACTACCGTCTGCCAGCATAGTCCATCTTTTGCACCTCCTCCCCCAGCTCACACCCACCCACACACACATACACAGGTTCCCTTTATGTCCATAGGATTTGAGAAAGCTTTTTCGTTTACATACATTAACAGAGACTAATGAAGTAATGGTAATCATCTAAATAATTACTTAAGCAAGATTAAGAAAGAAAGTGTCTAATGAAAAGAAACTCTTGGGGTTTGCCTCCTAATCAGTGCCCCAAACTTAGCCATTAGGGTTGCAGGGCACCGTTAGTTCTGGTCCCAAGCCTGGATAAAGTAGTTGTGTCAGGAAGGGCATATATACTATATATACATATATATATATATATACATGATATATATATATATATATATATATATATATATATAGCATTATAATGTATATACAGCATTATAGTACACGTTTAATTGGCATAACCCATGAAAGGTAATAAAAGGTTTGCTTTTTTAAGGATATTAAATGGTAATAATAGAAGGCAATACCATAAATTTATCATAACATTTATTACTCTTATTGGAGTTTATTGATCTAACCACTGTAGTCTGATATTTTCGTACTATAGATGTTTAGTATTATTCTTTATGCACAAGAACACAAAGAATTTTTTAAAATTGTTTTACTTATTCCAAATTATGTATAATGCATTGTATGTAATGCAGTAACATATAATATCATATACAGTAATCTTGGATACATACTGTCCATTTTATTCCCCTGTTCAGTTTGTAATTCACATCCACGGAAAAAAAAAGCAGTGAAGCAAATCCAAGTGTAATTAATGAAAAATACATAATTTGCATTACTTGAGTAAAAGTTTTAAAAAAAATCTATTTAAATTCAATGCATTAAGAAAGTTAATTCAGTGTAATGAATGTGTAATTATATTTACATACATAGTTTGATAGTTATGACATCTATTACCAGTGCATACATACTGAAGCAAGCTGTCCATATGTAAGTCATATTTATGGCCCTCATTTCCCAAAAGAAAGAAAAAACTCTCATAGCAGTGAGCTCAACAGATGGTAAAGAGAGGAAGAGCGGCACCAGCGCAAAACTCCACATTTCATGAATTAGCTGCACACACATAAACACGCCATTTTTCCCAAGCTGCATTGCATTGGGGGTTACATTACACACCTTTGAGCATCCATTTTTGGAGTTCAGTGTAAAATAGATTTCAATGAGAAAGAGAAGGTCAGAAGAGGAGGTGTGGATGCACGATGAAGGGTGGGAGAATAGGGAGCAGGGTGGGAAACCAACAGGAGGGGAAAGAAAGGAGGTATACTTGGGGTAGTGGGATTTTCCATTTGAAAAAAAAAAAAAAAAACTAGGGCCACTGGTTATTGAGTTGCATGAGAAGGATCCCCCTTTTTCTTTTTCTTTTTTTTGTTCTCCCCATGCCCCCTCCTCCTTTACTCTCTCCAACCTTCTACCTCGCTCGTCTTCCTCTCTCATTACCATAGCAGCTGCAGAGCTGTGTATGTGTGAGCATGCATGTGTGTGCGCGTATGTGTGTGTGCGTGCATGGGCGGGGGGCAGGGTAGGGCAGTGTGACTTGGGCAGGGGCTCCCGTCAATGGTGGGATGTCTGTAACTTGAATAGGGGAGCAGAGAGCCGGGCTGGCCGAACAAAAGCGAGAGAGAGGAGGAGAGCGAACAAGTGAATGGGGCGGCTTGTCACCAGGAGCTGGAGCACGCAAAACAGAGTGAAATAGTAAAAGAAAGGAAGCAAAAAAAAGAGAGCAGAGGGCATGTGAGGATTGGCCTGGCCACCTGTCTCTCACTCCCTCTGTCTCTTAGCCCTTCTGTCAATGTAGGGACCAAAGGTTAGAGTTATGAGAAAGAGATAGAGCAAATTGCATAAAAGAACATTTTACTAAATGCACTGTATGTTGGTGGTGGTATGGGGGATGCAGGCTGAAAACACAAAAGCTCTTTGTGAATACTTGAAAAAACATCTAAAATAAAAGGACGGTAAAAGTATTCCAGAGTTGGCGTGTCGGACCAATGTAATTTGCAGATAACAGGCTTATTTAATCTGTGAATGGTAAATGTAGACACTTGTGCAATGTGGTTATTTGATCTCTTTAGCTAAAATCTTTCACAAAGTTCCCAGGCAAATGTGTATTGAGGTATGCAAGAAATCTCTCACAAAATCAGCTGTCATGTCATGTCTGTAAATATACCCCAGTGTGTGCTAGGCTTGATAGTTAGTCATTTAAATCTACCTCCTACTTGCAAAAAAAGGCCTCGTTGTCTGCTTCATTCATTCAGTCACTCATTCGTCTTCAGTTAAGGCTTTACCCTGAGCAGGGTCGTACAGTAGTGGATCATCCTGGCCACCTTGAGCAGAAGGCGGGAAAATTCACTCAGCATGCAACGAAACGCAACAGTCATGCACACACTCATTAACACCTAGACACAATCATTGCAGCTAATTCTTGTAATTTACCTGCATGTTTTTGGAGAACCCACAGGAAGCCAACATTTGGACAATCGTATACCCACTAGTTGTAAGGCTTAATGCCACATCCTGGTAACTGCTTTATTTTCAGAGTGATTACTTATATGGGTCTTTTTAAACCAGACATAACATCATGTAAACACACCAGCAAATTTAAATGTGCTGGTCACAGTAAAGCAGCTATGATGACTGTCCTGTCTACTATAACTGGCCAATATATTTACATCAGATATGCATTTATTTACAGTATGATTCTCCACATTATCTGTGCTTTTCTGCATGGCTGTTGCATACTCACAGTTCTATGCACCCTGAGTCTGGGTTACTATCTACGAAGACATGTCCCCTTCTGTGTCTGCTTATTTTTCTTTTACTGTTTCCTCTTAAAATATGCTGCTAGATAAACTGCCCCTAGGTTTAAATATATTTATGCACCGGCATCCCATCCAGGTGGTATTCCTGCCTCATGTTGAACGCAGATTTAGGTTTTGGAGGCACATGTCTTTTATCAGAATAATGTGCCTACAGAAGAAGATTATTTATTTTCCAGCCAAATTGACCAAATTGAATTTGTTCTGTCCCAGAGTATTATAAATTTTAAATACAGCAGTCTTTTATTTTGTCATATAATAAAAATGTTTATTTTGTCACTGCAAAGAATTCTCAGTTTTATTAAACACATACAATCTAGAATACAAGATTAATCCTATCACACCACATGGAGTCCCTCAGGTATCAATTTGTGGTCCACTGACTAGGCTTAGTGGTCAGCTCACATGGCTCTTTATCATTGCTATGCTTATGACACAGCTTTTGTTTTTTTATTTTGTATTTTCATCCTTTTCCCACATCTCAAAAGATATCAGACTTTATCATGCCTCCTCCTGAATTCCATTTGTATTAGTTCTCCACTTTAATTTATTTTTTGTATATTTGTTAATGCACCTACGCTAGAAATCGCTCCTGATGTTACTCAGTGGTTTTTCTATTACTTATTGGTTCCTTGAATTTAACTCGTTTTTTACCAATTGGATAATTGGATATTATAATTTAGAATACAAACCTTTGCAGATCCCATGGGTGATTTGTGTGTTTGATTGTTTGTACCTGAATACTTGGGTCTGGATTAGGTTGTCTGATATATATGCTAAATATGAATAGGATGCATGGCACAAAAACATCATTTTCCCTTTGTCAATACTTGTATAGCATGAAATTAAGAGTGAAACTTTTTTTAGATTTTCTTACTATTCTCTTACTATGTACACAGCCATTTCATAACCAGTTGCCTCAGATAATATCTATAACCATAAACACATTAATGCTATGGTATGTATATTTTATGGTAGGCTGTTCAGAGTATCTTGCGAAGCTTAAGTGCTATAAAGCTAGTAAGTTGAGCTAAGTTGTTGCTAAGATAAACAAGTCTTGGCTATATGTTATATCTAATGTATATATCTATTAACTAGTGTAGGCTAAAAACCCTCAGACACTCAGTGAACATAACTCTGTTTTAAAAAAGCAGAATTTAATATTTAAAAAGGCTTTTGTACAAAGATACAAATACAACATGTAATATCTTTCAAAATATGACCACTTATACCATTTAAAACATTAAGGACAAACCTTCTAGACAGATATAAAACAACAACATGACAATTCACAAAAAGCATAACAAGAGATCAGTGGTTTGGTCTCTTTTTCTGAACCTCTCTTTGCAGAAAATAATAATTCCAAAAAAAGTTGGTCCAATAAAATCACAGTCATTCGACATTTCTCTCAACCAAGGATGGTATTTTTTTACTCTCATGTCATAAATGTTATGGCATTATCAAGTAAAGACTTGTGCATTGTGTAACATTGCGCTACACAGATTTTACCATGTAACGCCCCCCTTAAAAAGAGGAGGACGGGACTTCTGTGAAGAAGTGCTCCAAGAATTACTGATCACTTTACCTGAATGTTCTTCCATGAAATAAAAATCAACATATGTTGAAATCGCTTAGATATTAAAACGATGTCACGTTACGGTGACAACTGTTCGATATTGTGCAAGGAGGAACACCAAGTAAAGTGCTTTACAAAGTTCTAAAATCAACATCTAAAGACATTTAAATGTCTTTGCCAAAAGTGAGAGAAGGCTAACCTACCATGGAGCTTCCATACAATATGATTTTTTTTCCATTTAGAAAAATAGTATCTTTCAAAGTTGGCTGCGACACCAACTGTTCATAAAACAGCCATCAGTGCAATAGTTTAAAACATTCTCAAGTATAAATGATGCATATTTCTATACTGGCTTTGAATGATACTTCATCAGTGTTTTCTCACAAACCCTCTAAACTCTGAAGAGTCTTCCAGCATTGGCAATGAAACTGGGAAAAAAAAAGGGGGAAAAACAAAACAAAACAGACCTAGGTACTTCAATATGCAGTGCATTGTATACAGATGTATTAATACAACATAATTCCATGAATCTGCTCAACTCCTTAAGGCTGAAACTAATAAGGCATGTTGAGTAAGCAGCCTAACTTTTAAAATGATTATAGCTGAAAAACAATAATGCTGTGAGGCTTGGCCTTGAAAACACCAGCCTTTACTTATTTCACAATTAGGTAGCTTGAGCCAAAACGCCCTGTTGGTGTGAATTAACATTGTAATTAACTGTTTACACTGCGCTTAGGTTATGGGAATAATGTTCATAGAAGATGATCGTGTTTTACAAGCTGAGGCTTTATGATGACTGCTCTTTAAAAGCCATGGAACAAATGCATATTTCGCTGGAGATCCTGAATTGTTTTCTGTGTGAATGTCTCCACACTAAATTTGAGGTAAGAATCCTGACAAAGTCATAACCCTATATGCATCAAATCAGCTAATAACCATTTCCTGCCATAAAAAAAAGCAAAGAACCTGTTTAACATGTATATATCAATCCAGCTATGTCATTGTATCTCAGTGTCAGCAATCTGTGAGTAATATATTCAGAAGGTAATCTATAATCATGCACTGATTAAATGTATAATATAAACTGTATTCACTGTTCACAAACCACATCTTTGACATTGTACCAACCCAACACCTTCTGCATTTTGGACGTGAATCCGTGCCCCACTATATATCACCAATAATCAGTCTTTGACTTTGGCACAAAAAGTGGTCGAATGCGATAGGCTTAAGGCAGCGTTTCACAATCCTGGTCCTGGAGTGCTCGGGGACTGCACATCTTGGTGTCGATCCATACCCGACTTGACTAGCTAGCCAGCTGTTTTAAAAAGCCTTAATGAGGTTAAAATGAGTACAGTGGAGCGGGGAGAACACAAAAATGTGCAGGATAGTGCTGCATGATATTGGAAATAATACCACATATTGCTACATTTATTGCGAAATGTAATTAGTGAAGGTTTGAGTGGCATGGTTTTACATTTGTTGGAGAAATGCTGAGAGCGGTCAGAGCATGATAAGGATATTTTGGGATTTATTGAAAGGTGGCAGAATTTCTGGTTGATTTATTTATTTATTTTTCATAATTAGCATTCCTAAATGACTGTGGTTTGATATTCTGCCAGAAATTTTAGTATCTAGATTTTTTTTTTTCTTTTCAGGATGAAATCCAATCCAAGCAGATTATTACGCAAATATGGCAAAAGCTATTATCGCAATAATAGAAATAATAATGAAGGAGTGATATATATCGTGCAGATCTCTAGAGCAGGGTTTCACTCCAGGACCAGGGTGAAAGGGAAAGCTGCTGCTGCTGCTTTTGCAATGTCCGGCTTTTCTCTTTTCTTCTGCTTGCCTTTTTTCTCTCTTTCTCTCAGAGTGCTCCGGATGAGTACTTGGCCCTCGTGATGAGGTAGAGTGCGATGTCCTGGTGGCCGCCGAAAGCCGCCATGTGCAGCGCGCTCCAGCCGTCCCGGTTAGCCAAACGCACGTCGGCGCCGAACTTCACCAGTAGCTTGACGAGCTCGAGGTTGCCGTCGATGACGGACTGGTGCAGCGCCGTCTGACCCTCGGGCCCGAACGAGTTGACGTTGAACTCGCAGTTGGTCATGCCGCGCAGCAGAGAGTGCAGCTCGGCCGTGTTGCCTTTGCGCAGGGCTTCCTGGAAGACGCGCTGACGCGCCGAGCAGCTCACGTCCGCCTGGCTCATGCTCTCAGCAGGTAACCTCACCGGAAACGGACCGGAACCAGTCGCCTTCCTTGCGCGCTCTCGCCTCCTTGAATGGTTTTTTTTTTTTTTAATTTTTTTTTTTTAAAGGATGAAAATAGAATCCGCAACTTACTCACATGGAACAAGCCCAGGTTTAGGCTATTTTACAGCACACGTGTTCAGAGGAATGTTCGGAAATGTCTTTCAGTTCACGTCTTCAAACTATCCAGCGAGCATCGGTCCCTTCAGCAGCCCATAGCGCAGTCCAGCAGGCAGACCCGATCTGTTCCAAATTACATTTATTAATCGTATACCTCACTTTATATATTATACCACACAGATCGACGTTCGAGAGCTACATTATTCTTAACAATAAAAACGGGTTAGGATCTTACCCCGGATTGTTGCGAATTGTTACCCCAGGTCTGTGTGCTTGTTGAGAAGTTTTTCCACCCTGCTCCCGCTCCTGTGTGCGCACTGTGGAGCTCCTCAGCTCTGCCTGATCTTCCTCTACTCCCTCTCTTCAGCTCATTTCAATAACAATGGACACTCCTATAGTCGGCCTGGTCGGGGAGGGGCTTGGCCTCATTTCTCAGGCTGCGAGGGGGCCGTTGGCTCACATCCCAAAGCGCATACTAGCATCCTAAAGGAGGAGGCAACCGCGCACAAAGCGCATGAATGCGTCCTCTCTGCACTGCACACTACCCTACTAAGCAGTAGCACAGTACTTAACAGACTAACGCAAGGTGGGTTAAACTGCCTGACATTAGAAAATGGAAAAAAAAAAGAGCATGTTTGCTTGTGGTAACAGAGTATCAACTGAATGGAAGCTCATGCAAAATACTGCGAGGACCTTCAACCTATAGGACATTCTCATCAAATGGGAACTTTCCCTTGTTATCACTCTCCTAATTATTTTGTATGTATAGTCATCTTACTCTTTGCAAGTGCAGATTAACTTCAAAGTACCTCAAAGACAACTTTTGTAACTTCAATGAACTTTGAGATTTAAAGTTTAAAGGTGAACTATTCAAATTCAAATTCAAATTTTATTTGTCACATACACAGTCATACACAGTACGATATGCAGTGAAATGCTTAGACAACTGCTCGTGACCTTAAAATAAAAGACGATGAATAGGAAATAAATATGAAAAATAAAAGGTAAAGAAGGTAAATTTAACTTAGAAAGAATAAAATAAAATATAAAATTAAAATAAAATAACTGTACAGTACAAAATACACAATATAAGAAAATATATAAGAAGATCTATATATGATCTTCCCAGGTTAAAGATGCATAGGGTGCTTAAGGGACAAAAGATGTACCCTTGAGACTACCACCCCTAACCAGCTACCCTAACATATTGGACACCGATCCTAAACAAATAAAGTAGTTACTGGAAAATAATTAAAAAAAATGTTAGTAGGCCTCTACAACATGTTCCATGTCCTTTACAGTTGCCATTTGTGAATTTAGTATGGCATTTATGAAATTAATTCTATACATATCAAAGATATACATATACAGTACAAGAAAAATATATACCCACAATTGGCGGTTTGGTAACATATTAGCTAAAGCAATCAAAAGACTATTATACCATTTTAAAGTTTCTCATGGGATTTAATGTTTCTAAGCTTTCTCAGCTCAGCTCAATAAAAAAAAAGTGTACAGTACTGAGCTTTCAAGGAAATTGAATGTCTCTCTTGGGATCTTGTGTTATGGTTATGAGTTCTGAATTAAACTAAAGAAGTTAAAATCTCAGCAACTTATAGATAAAGATAGATCTTACATCTTCAGTAACTGCTGGTTTATTCTTGGTCAGGTCCTTGGTGCATCCAGAACCTATTCCAGGATTTCACCATGGATAGGATGCCAAGTGATTGCAGTTTACAGTGCACACACATTCACACACTCAGGGGCATTTTTATCATAATGGATTAGCCTCATACTGTAGATGCATGTTTTTGGGAACTTGAAGGAAACTTAAGAACCTAGACAAGACAAACATTGACACACAGAGAACATGCAAATCCCCACATAGACAGTAACCTGCGCTCAGGATTAAACCATGGACCCTGGAGCTGTGAGGTGGCAATGCTACCTGCTGCACCACGGTGATACCGCCTACCTGACATTATATGTAATTGCCCTTTCTGATGCAACCCGCCCATTTTATCCGGGCTTGGCACCGGCACTAAATGCAGTGGCTGGGTAGTGTAGGGGTGTGGCAACCACTGTGAGCGGGGCTCGAACCCGGATCCTCAGATCCCCAAACCAACAACCAAGCGCATTATCCACCACTTCCCCACCCTTCTTCTAAAACATAGTCAAATTTGTCTTTGAAAGTTCATTGGAAGACTATACTACATACGCATTAGAACTGGTACAGGGTTGTATGTTTTTCCCAATAAAGGATTATCTTAAAAATAAACACACCGACTATGCTGTTCATATTCGTAAAAAAAAAAAAAAAAAATCTCTAATGCACTGAAGTCCAAATTTTCCCATGGTATAGGCAGGTCTTCTTAGTTTCTCAATACCAAGTGAGTTACGTGTCAAATCTGTTACATGTATTGCTCCATCAAGACTGTACAGGTTCCACCTTTATTTTGCTGCAATCCACACTTCCCCTTTTACATGCATGGTTTAAAGAATAGAATAAATGGGAACAAAATAACGGTCTCATTTCAGAACAAATATCCGCAATCTTCTGAAAGCCTGAAGTCATCGTAACATTTGTTTATCAACAGTCCATTTGTTTCAAATGTGGTGGCAAGTGGGAAAGCTACTTGCTCACCAGCTTTTTTTGGCACCATTTGGAATGCTTATAAAGTGACACAGAATCCAACGGGCCCATGGGAACTAGTCTATTGCATGCTGGGCTTGTATAGGCTCGCAGCCACGATTTGGCACAACGGCCTAACTAGGATACTGGAAGACCTAATGAGGCCTGACAGCAATTGCTTCATTCACAAACACAATTTTATGTGGGATTAAACAAATGTCCATGTAATGCTTTAGTGAATATAGAAATTGTATTAGTTTTTGCCCCAATATGCCCAGATTTTCTTGCAATGAAAAAAAAATTATATACATTTCTAATTACAGTATGTATGTATTATATATACATACAGTATATACATATATATGCACACCCGAAATAGTTTAGAAAAAAAAACAAATTGAAACAGGTCTTGACTGTCTAACCTGACTAAACTTGTCTCTAGACGGTGCTTTATTCAAATTTATCATGTTCTCTTCCCTCCCATTTCAATAGGCTTCATTCAAATGGCTTAAAAAATCTCTGGCGGTGTGACAGGATCGCAGTGGTCGTATTGCAGTGACGTTTCAATAGCGAGGGTGGGTCAGCCGGGATCCAATTTTAAACCACGTGCTCTAGGACCGTGGGAAAGAGTTGAGCTTTTCTTCCCAGCATAGGCGTATGCACAATTCAAGAGAAAGAGCAAGAGCGAGCGAGAGCGAGCGAGAGAGAGAGAGAGAGAGAGAGAGAGTTGGTAGTTCAAAAACAGTTGCCTGTGGAAAGTTGGCGTGTAGAAAGGATACCAGAGACTGTGTGGAGGTTTGATAACCTCGAGTCAGTTACAGGAATGTCAGCGACTCGAACGTCTTTAAGCTACTAAGGACAGATCAGTTTCCCAACCCGAGGTTGCCTGAGATTTCTCATGCTCACGTGAGAAGATGTAGGAATGGAGAAGTTTGCCATTATGGCCATGTATGAGGTGAAAGGTTTCAGGAGCCCACACTCTCTGCTCCTGACTGTGACCTATTGATTTTGCATGGGAACTGACCCCTGCTGTCAGCCCCTAACCGAGTCCAAATGCCTCATGACTGGTCAAGCTTAACAGATAACAAGCATGAAGCAAGACTCAATTACATGACACAATGGCCTGAGCTGTGTATCCTGACATTATCGCCAACATCTCTTACCTTCTTGTGAAAGAATACATAAACAGGTTATCTACATTTAACACAGTGGCCCTGACATTCTCAAAAGAGACTGAACATATGTCCATAATTTTTTATCATGGCCATCATATGTACAATACTATTGTCTGTAAGAATATTATACATGTTCATGGCAGGTGTTGTGTAAAGTGGGCACTTTTAATGCATGTTATTGGTGAAAACAAGATGCGTAGAAGAGCAGGAATTCTGTCGGCCTGCAGCGTCAGACAGTAGGAATGTCCTGTTTGTCTTGGTGTGTGTTTGTTCACTGTACTACGTGTTATGCTTACAAGGCTGGCATTTGTGTTAATGTGTGTGTGTGTGTGTGTGTGAGCCAGTGAGTCTGTACCGGCCAGGGTGTTTGATACCTTTGTGTGGGAATCAAGCTGCTTCCTGCCCCTTGGACCACAACAGCAAGAGCTCCTATTGCCCATAAGGTCAGCAAAGGGGGAGAACGAGAACTAGAGAGGCACTGTGTGTGTGCGTATGTGTGAGAGTGAGAAAACAGTAGTGCTCCATAGTTACATTTTCACTGAATCACCAATATTCTGAAGCACAATAATCTCATTTAGGGTTGTTTATGAGACTTGATCACATGATTATAAACGCAGCATTACACATATCTGGCTTATTGATTTAGATCATGCCAAAGGCCACTGCTAACTCTTAGCACAAAAAAAAAAAAAATAAAAAATCAGATGAGTGAGCTGCAGTGTAAGACTGCATGCACATGGGGCCACTGCTGAAATGTCAGTGTCCTAAGCAGGGCCCACCCTCCTCCGTGCGCATGCTTTCCTGTTCCCCTCCTATTCCCTGCCTCTCTGTTTGGCGCGGATATCCCCAGGAAAAGGCAACACGGATTGTGATGTCAGCAGCTGCGCTACAGTAGCCGTCGGTGGGAATTTAAAGAAATAGCCTGCACAACCGATATTCTGTACAACACCACAACACACTCAGGAGGTCCTGATATCAATCAAGGCTTGAGTTTGTGTTTCTGAAGTGTACCCGAGGGAGTTCTCCTTCCCGCGCCTGTGCTCAAGCCCTGGAGCTTTTCACACCGCTCTATATTAGTGTAAAGATCACAGTGTGGGCATTAATCTTAAGGTCTGTTCATCAAATCCATGTAACTCATTTTTAAGTGGTCTATAACGTCTTAGTAAGACGTGTTCCGTGTCCGACATGCTTCCTGTGCATCTTATTTAACACTACGCTAAAATATTTCTTCACTGTATTTATTTAAATGTAACAATGTAGCTTTGACAGACTTTGATTAGTCAGTGTTTATCTGCATTTTGCTTTAAGAAAGAGCAACTTGTGAGGCGGAATCTTATCTAAGCATCTAACTGAGCATTTGGCAGTTTCTTAAAGACCCAGCTGTTGCGCTGTGGAAGTACTGGGGCCTGGCAAAGACTAGCACAAACTCTTTTACTGCTAAACTAACAATCATCAGAAACAGGTACAGGTATGTGTTTTAT
>JAOVVB010000029.1:10465307-10491215 GCA_028570985.1 Heterobranchus longifilis
TCCTTCAAGACTGTTGGAAAACCATTTCAGGTGACTATCTCTTGAAGCTCATCGAGAGAATGCCAAGAGTGTGCAAACCAGTAATCAGAGCAAAGGGTGGCTATTTTGAAGAAACTAGAATATAAAACATGTCTTCAGTTATTTCACCTTTTTTGTTAAGTACATAACTCCATAGGTGTTCATTCATAGTTTTTATGCCTTTAGTGAGAATCTACCAATGTAAATGGTCATGAAAATAAAGAAAACAGATTGAATGAGAAGGTGTGTCCAAACTTTTGGCCTGTACTGTAATATATATATATATATATATATATATATATAGTTCCCGATGAAATAAACAATGCAAGTGTGTTTCTTTTTGTGAGGGCACAAAAGCTTTTTTCCCCCCAGAGTGTAGCTCTGGGTGGCCACGCTTCATGACAAACTTAGACAAATGGCTTTTCAAAAGTGGCCCAGTGTTTAAAAAAAGCAAAAAAAAAAAACAATTACAGCCTACAAATCTTTTCTACCATCGCAAAATATTTACAACGTGAAATCATACAATACCATATACTGTAGATTCCTCAAACATCAAGGTCATATTACTTACACATCATAACCATAAGTGCAGCCCATATATTCACACAGCACATGTGTTTATTATTTGGCATTTACTGTTTAAATTAAGCCCATGGTATTCCAAATTAATCCATACCATACTTAATGATGGATAGAAAAACAGTTATAACATTTGCTTTAAAATATCCAATATGGTCTTTTTTCCTCATGGCTGGGATGTTTGTGCATGCGTGTGTGCGCGCGCGTAGGCTAGAGGAAGGACTAAAAGAAGATAAAGTGAGTGATAAAAAGAGTGGGACATAATATTACCTACATGGTTCATATTTACCATTATTTTTAATATACCTTACTGCATCATTGTGGTATTATACTATACATTACAAAAATATAGATCATTGTAAGTGAAGATGAGCAATGTAAATATTTCTCATTATGACATTATTCTAAAAGAAGTAATATCATTAAGCCTAGATCAAAACAAATGTATTCATTCCAAGCTTAAACTCATCTTAATTTAGATTTTCATTTTCAGGCGGCACGGTGGCTTAGTGGTTAGCGCTGTCCGGGTTCGATTCCCGCCTCTGTGTGCATGGAATTTGCATATTCTCCCTCTTCTTGATGGGTTTCTTTCCACAGTCCAAAGACATGCAGATTAGGTTAAATGGAGTTCCCAAATTGTCTGAATGAGTGTGTGCCCTGCGATGGATTGGCACCCTGTCCAGGGTGTACCCTGCCTCGTGCCCCAAGTTTCCTGGGATAGGCTCCAGGCCCCCTGTGACCCTGTATACAGGATAAAGCGGTATAGACGATGAGTGAGTGAGATTTTAATTTGAACTACTAGTTACATCTGCCTGCATTTTGTCTGATTATTTCTTCTATACAATAAAAAGGGCATTTTGTACTTAAACGCATATAAGGATTAATTAAACCTTTGAATAGAAGTATAGGTCTTGCAAAAGTTTCAACAAAATTAATTTAATTTATACTAAAAGCCAACCAGTAGGCTGAAAAAAATAACATTGCGGCTGCAAGTAAGCTCAATTCCATAGAAAAACTAGAGACTTGGCAACCTCGGTAACTGAAGCCTCAAGTAAAATCATGAGAAACTGAACAAAAGGCCATGAAATGTCTTATTCTCTCGGGTTAAAGTCTCAGACAATTACACTTTAATGCAGCTGGAAAGCTGGACTCTATAGAGACGCTGTATCTTTCTAGAGAATTTTACAACACTGACCTCTGTTGAGAGGAACAAGCATCACAAGACACGCATTCATATTGAAATTACTTTTTATTATTTGTACATGATTATACCAAAAAAAGAATTTTGCAAGTATGCCTTTACAAAATTAACAGTACGGCTTAGGTCTGTTATTACTTAGTATGTACTGTACATAAAAGGAATAAACATGATTCGAAAAAATAATAGCAAGCA
This sequence comes from Heterobranchus longifilis, assembly GCA_028570985.1. Taxonomy (NCBI): domain Eukaryota; kingdom Metazoa; phylum Chordata; class Actinopteri; order Siluriformes; family Clariidae; genus Heterobranchus; species Heterobranchus longifilis. The sequence continues at coordinate 10,467,298 of JAOVVB010000029.1, forward strand.
CCAACAAAGCTGCAGAGATTTTTTTTTTCCTATTTCAGCGAATTCATTGCTACAAGATCAGCTGGACCGGTGATCAAACGATGGATGAACAGTGAGTCTTCTAGTCCACCAGCTGTGTCACATTACTGCAGGTAGAAAGTTTTGTTAAGATCTAAAGTCATTTTAAATCATATACATGACTAATCATTCTTACCTTGACTCTGGAAGAGGACATGGGTCTGTAAGACAAGAAAATATTGGTCACAATGGTTTTATAACAGCCAGAGATAAATGTGAAGGCTTAGTACTGTTTAATTGGAAGTAATCTGTTTTCCATGTGGGCAAAAGTTCAAACTTCTCTTTTAACCCTACGGAGAATCAACTTTCGCTATGCAAAATCAAATATTAGCCATCTTATCACAACCAATGAAGCTGGTCAGATTGATCTTCATCCTATTGCACATGCATCATTTCTTCAGGACAGGCATGCAATATGCTTTAAATTATATTACAAGCACAACGAACACACTATAATGTAAAGTGTCCAAAGGGTGCTAGAGACATCGCTCTCATAATGTTTATTCTCTCTGTCCAGCATTATATTTGCTCTGTAAACATCACAAGGCCTGCAAACAGAGGCCACACTCGGGTCTCAGTCGAATGTCTTGTTTACTTTTCGCTTTGCATCAAACTCACCCACAATAACTGGTGTAACGATGGCCTCCTCAGGAAACCCAATAGACAAAGCAAACGATTTAAATTTTTCCATGATCTCCGGCGCGAGTTCGGATTTCCGCCCTAAAGCATACATAGAGGGTTTACAAAAGTTGTTTGCGAGTTAAAAATGTATAGCTTCTGTTCAAGAGGATCCTCATCAGCTCACCGTAGAGAGCCACCTGAGTGTATTCTTTGTTCATATTCTTGTATTTCAGGACAATCCCATAGTCAGTGTAGTTAGTCTCCACCACAGTAATGTCCTTTTCAATCATGTGCCCTTACAATAGAGAAAATAAAACAAGTAGTTGTTTTATGTCACTAAAAGATTTGTGGACTGAAAAGTGCAGATCATCTAGTGATATATAAAGAAGATTGTTCTGTATACATGATCACCACTTTCTCTGCTGTATTAAATATTAACGTGGAACATATGAGACAACATTGCAAAAATAAAAGAACTTACTTTCACTGAAATAAGTAAAAGCTCCAGGAAGCTCAGTCTTCTTATACATATAAGAACTTACATCACAAGTCTTCTGGCTACGGGCAGAAACAGAACACTGAAAGATAACACTGAAAACTGAATTTTGGTTTAAACATAGTGATTGTGTTCTATTGGAAAAGGTTTCTTTTCATCTTTAAGGGTACGCTGAACAATTGAAAAAGCTTTTAAAACTTGGAATCCTTAAAGTTTCTACATGCAACTCAAACAAGAAAAAATAGGTTCTCTTAGAGCTCTCAACACTAACGTACATGGGTCGGTTAAAAGATAAGCTAAAATTTATAGTATGATTATTTCGAATAGCTCAACACCCATCTTGAAAAAAAAAAAAAAAAAAGAAGGAACTGTACCTATTCATTGTCCACATGGTAAGATTGGCTCCTCCATATTCATTAGCAATCAGATGGCCTCTTGAGGTTAGAAATTTGTTTTTGTATTTAATAATTAATGGGTGGTCATAAGCCAAGCCAACACGAAACCAGTCACCTGCAAACTAACAATAAGATTAACAATAGTTCATTAGCAAGTATATGGATTATTCATAAGCAGACAATGATCAAGCTGAATAATTAAAATTTAGCAATAGATTTAGAAGTTATGCCACACAATTGCTGGAATCAACATCACGGTAAAACAGACATGGTCTTAATTCTGCAATGTATTTGGCATTGCTGTGGAACTGATACTGCAATAGAGGAGAGGTATAGTTGAGAAGGCAAGCAGAAGCATCTAAGGTCTACGGTCTTTGATAATTGATGAATCTTTTGATAATTAACTGCTTTTTTAAAATTAAATCATTAAATAAGAACACATTCCTGACTCTGCGGTCCTTGAAAATGTTGTAATAGTCTAGTAGAATTTGTAAAAAGGGAAGATTTATGCTGAAATGTTCCCAACGTAGTAATGAAAGTAAAGAATATAATACGATTTCTGAATAGAAGCGGCATACAGAGCCAAAGGCTTCACTTATATCTAATAAAAGTAAGCTGTGGAAGTAGTCAGTTAGTGATTCATTAGTGTAGTGTGTAACCAGAGCAAACAGGTTACCGAGTTAAAGATAAGTGAGGAATTGCGTGCAAACAACACAGTAAAATAAGAAAAGAGTTTTTTGATTATACATTTTTATGATTTATTTCACTGTTGCTGCCTTATGACATATGACAAAGCAGGACATTAATTAAATATGCGGACTGGGAGTTATTGCCACATCACCCATACAATCCTGACCTCACTCTAAGCCATTTCCACGTGTTTGGGCCATTAAAGGAGTTCCTGGGAGGCCAGTGTTTCAGGTGGAATCAGACAGTCTGAACATGGCTCTGGCGTACTGAGAAAACTTTTGATCTTGATGAGACTTATGAGATTGATATAGTGTTACAATGGTGGAAATTGGCTATGGTGGCTCAAACGATTAAGGCTGTGAGTTACTGGGTTACTGATTGGAAGGTCGGGGGTTCGAGCCCCAGCACCACCAATTTGCCACCGTTGAGCCCTTGAGCAAGGCCCTTAACCGTATCTGCTCAAGTGTGCCTTATCCTGGCTGACCCTGCACTCTGACCCCAGTTTCCTAACTGGGATATGAGAACAAAATAATTATTTCACTGTGCTGTAAGTTACATGCGACAAATAATTGAAAATGTATATTAAAATCAAATTACATAAAAGCCTCTGCCAGAGTGACGAGGTTTACAGATGCGGCTAAAGTCCATAGGAATTGTTTGATCAAGTGCTGAATCTGTTGGTAAAGTTTTATTTGATGTAACCTTTCTTTTATCATCCTTCGTCTTGTACAATTTTAAGCATTTAAGTATAAAATCTTACTATTTAAATACATTTACTCAGGGATTAGGCTCCAATTTGGAATATTACAAACTTTTAACATTTCATGATATTATTAAATCCTAGTCATCTGGCTCCATTACTATTTATGAAAATTAAATGTCTCTGTATGTGGAACTCATTACACATATACACATTTAGGTCTGCCAACACAACTTGTGTAAATGTAATCATGTGAATATCTCACTCACCTGTTCCAAATCAAAATCCTGCTGGGGCTGAATTTCAGTGGAGTTCAATGAGTGCGTCCACAGCACTACGCTGCACAGAACCGCCACAGCGAGCAACATGTTAAACTGTAATCCAGGCGCTCTCTCTGTGTTCCAAAAGCAGACCTCAGGCTGCAAAGCTGTGAAGCCTCTTCAAGGACCAGGAGGGGGTTTTATGCAGGCCACCAACAGTGGGCAGGCCAAGCCCCCAAACGCAGGCGCATGCACCACTCCAACCCAGTGAAAAGGAAAATCAAGTAACAGCATGTTCCCTGAAATCTGGTGCCCCCACAAAAAAAAAACCACAACAAAAAAACCCTCTTATGGAGGTCATCATATATCCCTCAAACTACAAATAAAGACAAAAAGACAGGCAAAAAGGGCATTTTGGGGGGGATAAAAATCTACAAAAAAGGTACTTTTAGAAAAGGTGGGAATGGGTGTCTACTGTCTAGGAAAAAAAGTATTTCCACTTTCTTTTTGTTTTTTAAAGACATTTTAGGAAAACAAAATTCTCAGTGTGTCTATGGAATTATAGTTTATTAATACATTTATTTATTTACAAAATATTTGCAACAGCACACATACATGCATTTTTATGTTATCTTTATCAAAAACAAACCAAAGAAATAAGAAAGATTCTAACCAAAAGATATACCGACACACATGTTAAAGTATGGAATTAGTTCATTTGCAGTCATCATTAGCTTATTTACTCATTTAACCTGCGATCTAATCAACTCATCCAACCTTCATCTAATGTTTTATGGCACTGAACTCTCAAAAAAACGTTTTAAACCCAGTGGCAGTGTAACATCACATTATAAGCAGGTACCATTTGTTAAAGATTCCCGAAGAAGTAAAACTTAAGGATCTGATATTAAACATTGAAGCAAGTGAGTCCCTGTAGTATCAAAAAGTACAAATGTCAGCCCCAGTGCACCTGCACAAAAAGTATCAAGTTTTAATATCCCTTGTATGACCACCTTTTTTTAGAAAGACAAATCTGTAAATAGACCTCATTAGTAATCTTTGGAGTCAAAAGACAAATTTGTTATTCCGAGGCATGTTGGTTGAACAAATCCAGCGAAGATGTGCAAATTTGTATCTTTTGGTGCTAGCAGTGAGAACAGAGACTCGAGCCTAGTGAGAGTGAGTTCCTTTAAAATAAGCCTGAATCTCCTCCAGTGTTTTGCCTTTAGTCTCTGGGACAAAGAAGACCGTGAAGATGACATTGAGGGCACAGAAACATGAGAACATCCAGAACGTTCCTGCACTGGTTATGAGATCCTGTGGGGTTACAATATAACAGATTTATATTAATTCACTCATACTGACATAGTACCCTGCAGAAGTATTCAATCACATGAATTATACAAATGACATACTGATTGCTCCAGGAAGTATTATTATTATAGTAATTCTGTATGTACTTAAACAGTCATTATTTGCTCATGAATTTTTTTTAAAAGTTAAAAACTGAAATATGCCTATGCTTGTACAAGAATTCATTACAGAATAATACTTGACAGAACCACATTTACTGCAATAGTAGATTTAGGGTTTTTGGGGTGAATTCCTACCAGTTTTACACACTGTCTGCAGTTTGGCCATTTTTCCTGGCAGATTTGTTTCAAGGTTCTTCACGCTACTTGTTGACCACAGAGCCACATATTCTCAATGGGATTCAGATATGAACTTTGACTTCCTCAGTTCAGAACATTCATCTTTTTGTTTTTACCCACTCCTACAGTGCTTTGGCCCTGTTCTTTAGATCAGTGAAAGGTAAAGTTTTTTCCCCAGGCGTTACTTCCTTTAGACGACTAAAGCAGGTTTTAGTATCCCACGGTACATTTCTCCATCAATTATCCCTTCAGTGTGGACAAGAACCCAAGTCCTGTTGATAGAAAGTGTGCCTACAGAATGATATTGCCACCACTATATTCCACTATAGAGTTTTAACAGGTGTTAATTAAGGTATTGTGTACATCACAACAAAGAACATGGTTTCTTTCTCCCAAACTGTCTTAAATTATGCAGAGATCTTGAAATGGTTGTCTGGTGCACTTTTAATATACTCTTAGCGACTGTTCTATGTAACTCCTTCAGAGTCACTATTGACCTCGCTGTGGCTTCCTCTCACTATAGTGTGTGTGTGTGTGTGCGTGTGCGTGTGTGTTTTTTGAAGGTTTGAGTTTTGAAGAACAGCCTTGTCTTGGTGGCGTATGGGTCATGTGATGCAGCTTCCACTTCCTTACTATGAAAACTGCTTGGATGTCAAACCTCTTAGATATAATTTTACCTCCTAATCCTAATACATACAATTTTACTGCCTTAAACTACAATTCTATTAAATCCTAAACTTCCATAGACAGTTCTTCAGACTGATATTCTCTTCAATGGAAGAGACTTAAGAGCTTTTTTTGTCCAGATAATGGCTCGGGTTATAATATTTCAGAGATAAAGGCCAAGTTTAAGTAAACTTAGGCTACGTTCACATTAAAAGCCACAATGCTCACTTCGTATTTTTTTGTAAGGTCGGATTTGCAGGTCATAAACGTTCACATTCATAATTACACATGCACACATCAATACATGAAAATACTTTTGCAAGCCAAAGTACATGATAATGACAAAAATTATTTAAACTTGATTTATTATTTAACAAATAAAAATGTAAAAAAAAAAAGCTTTCTATGCGGAAATGCTTATTGAAATTCTTGGAATGGGACCATCATAGGAATGCTATAAAAGCATGGCCCATCATATTTACTTAATACTTTAAAGTATTTTTTACTTTATACCCTTAGTATAGTTTTTAACTGGCTACGCCTCTAGCAATTAACAGTGAAAAGTAGTTGCTTACTATTTAATTTAACAAATAAAGACACTTTTTACCATGAGATTCTGGAAAGTCTTGGTGACAATGAAGGCACAGCTCCAGTTAGTAAGTACACATGCAGCACTTCCGAGCCCTCGAGCTTTGGTGGGAAATATCTCGGACATCACGAGCCACGGTATAGGCCCCCAACCCAGTGCGAAACCTAATAAACATATATGTTATACGCTAACAGATGTGTCTGAAAACCAGGTTTATATGGATAAAACTAAGATTGCGTCCACAATTTTAAATAAATACTGAAATTAAAACCTTAGCTAGGATATCTTTTACATTGTAGTAAGAAAAACTGAGTTTATTTAATAGTTATTTTCAGATAAACTAATTAATAAATAATAATTAATTAAGTACTTTCTCAATGCATTAAAAAAAAAAAGCAGTGAGCTTAAGCATCAGAAGATTTTTGTAGAATTTAAGTTACCCAGGAATATTCTAATTACCTGTTATAAAAATGCCCATACTAGCAAGTGCGAGCCAGGACAGATCAGGGTGTGTGGCTTCACCGACTGCATCCTGGGCTTCCATAATTGTGCTGTACAATGTAGCGTTACTGGGTTTCGTTGTAGCCAACTTGAAATAAATACCAAAAGCTGCTTCACTCAAACACATGGCAACACCTGAACAGCATAGTAGAGATAAGGAAATGATTAGAGCCTTATGGCTCAGAGTCATGGAAGTTTGAAGGTATTAGTGTATAAAGAAGAGAGAAGGATATGGTGGACCTGACAGGACGAGGAGAACTTTTCTTCCAGCTCGGTCCATGATTAGAGCCGCGACTGCTGTGAAGAAGACCTGAGTGGCTCCTACAATCACTGATGCAACATTGCCATTCTGAGAATGTAGAATTGGTTTTCATTAGAATGCGGTCTACAGCATTTATAACTTGTATGATTATTTATTTTTTCAGGATTTTTTTTGTCTAGGGTTTTTTGGCTAAAAAATAAATAAATAAATAAATAAAATACAATAACATCTCACAGGAACATTGGGTCATTAATAAAAGGCTGACATTGTTCTCAATTTTTGTGGATAAAATAATAATAATTGTAAAAAAAAAATAATCAAAGCATTGTATATCTAGAGCAGAGTATGTCTCCAACAGTGTGAAATGGCACCATGGTAAATAAATGGTTTAAAATGGAATTTTGCTAAAATTCACACCATTGAATCAACAATTGACTAGACTGAACAGATTTAATCTTGCAATCTGTTATACTTCTGTGTCTCACTTTAACAGCTAAATTCTAATCTCTGAACACAAACAAGTGGTAGACTGCTGAATGTTGCCAGACTGGAGAAAAAAAAGAAGACATTTTAGATGGAATTATTGTATAATGATAATTAAAGACAATTACTGGAGAAACTGAAAAGTGGGGCACATTGATGGATCTGTTTTCCTTGACTAAATGGTGAAAACGGCCATTCACATCTCCTCTGTGTATGTGTGTGTGTGTATGAAAGAAAAAGAGAGAGTGAGAGAGAGAGAGAGAGAGAGAGGAAAGGACATGGTTTGGCCCAGTTGGCGGCATGTCTAACTCACACGCTAAGAATGTAACCCGACACCAGAGTGCAAAATGAATGTGAAAATTCTCCTCTATTCAAAGTTTAAACAATGCAGAACACCAGACTCTCCATTCTGTTATAAGTTTTATGTGTGTGTAGAAACCCCATTATACTCAATAGAGTGATCTTGGAGTGATTTCAGGGCCATTTAGAAGAAGTTAATGATTTTTGGTTGACATGAATTTTACCATTTCCAACGGGACATATTGATATAGGTTATGGTAATCTAGGAGCAAATGGAAAAAAATTAAAATTTTGTGAAACTGTCAAACTGATGCCTTAAAAAAGTAACTGATGTTGGGGAGGACAGATTGGGGATTCAATGTTACAAAAATACAATGATGAAAAAGGGTGCCCTCATCATTTATAAAAAAATAAATAAAATAAAAGTAAAAAAAACTTTCCTTGTGACCTGACTAAATATCTTGATTACCAGTATAACTAAAGACAATGTTTTCTTTTTCATTCTTTTACAGGTCTTGTGACTTTCTTGTTTGAAATTTAAATTTTTGTTTTAGTTCTATCAGGGAAATGACTCAAATTCATTTGAAAAACAGACTTATTCATTCAGAGCTTGATTCAAACTTCCTACCTGGAAATGCGCTTGTTCAAATATAGTTTGTGCGTAGAACATGATGGCGTTGATGCCGGTGAACTGCTGTAAAAGCATCATCATGATGCCCACTCCTAAAGGTTTATACACACCAGCATCTTTCATATCAGCCAGACTCAGACTTCCTTCCTGTAATTAAAAAGAAATGTGCTTGAAATTTGTACCGACATGCACCCCATGGACCAAAATATGTGGATACTTGAACATCATGCCCATGTTCTAGTTGAAGATCTCATTTCAGATTTAGTTCTGCGACACTGTTACAATAGCCTTCACTCTTCAAAGAAGGCGCTTCTACTAGATCTTGGAGGGTGGCTGTAGGGTTTTGTGCTCATTCAACCACAAGAACATTATTAAGTTCAGGGACTGATTTCGGATGAGGAGCCCTGGAGTGCAGTTGGTGCTCAATTCATCCAAAAGTGGGGGTGAGGTCAGGACTCTGTACAGGACACTTGAGCTCTTCCACTCTAATCTTGGCAAGACATGGTTTCATGGAACGCGTTTTTGTGGATAGTAGCATTGTCATGCTGATACAGGTTTGATCCCCTTAGTTCCAATGAAATGAAATCCTAATGAATTGCGTGCTTGAGGAGGCCCAAGCATGAGATTGATGGTCAGGTGTTTACAAACCTTTGGCCATATAGTGTCATTTTATTTCTTACACACGTTAGTTTAGTTAGTTCATTTTATCTTTTACGAAGATGATCCATTATGTTATCATTATAATAGCATGCATTAATCAATGTTTAAATAAACACATTTCTTAAACACATGCAATTAATTTAATATTCCTTTGGAATCATTTCAGTTTAATGTTATCCTAAATAATTATAATATTAATATGTTAAACCATGCGATTTACATGCATTTATATAAACTTTCTTTATCTTTTATAATCAAATAAATGCTTCATAAAATGTGACCACATGGCTATAAACATGATCCAGTCCATAAAGCTTTACCTCATATCGAGAGGCTGTTTCTATTCTGGCACATTCCCATTCGACTGGTGTGTCACGTCCCCGAAGGAAGCGCAGTGCCTCTTCTGCTTCATGCCTCTTCCCCCGAGACAGCAGGTAGCGTGGCGTCTCTGGCATGAAGCACATACACAACAGCATCAATGTAGGGGGAATGGAGGACGTGATGGCCAGCCATCTCCAGTCAAGGAACAGACCTGAAACAGTGTTAAATTCAATGAATAGCCCTTCAGACTTGCTCTAATTTAATAACTTTCTGTTGTTGTGTCTTCACGTCTTGGGTTCTAAGTTTCAAAACATTTGTGCCAGTTTTTTCCAGGATCCTGGAAGAGCAGATACAGAGACAATGATTTTGTTAAAACAGACAAAATTGAATCAAAGAAATTACTGTTATAGTTACTGAGCTTTTAGGCCAAAATGTCTTTTTTAAACACCCAGACAACAAAAGACAATGTGTTGAGTGTTCCTAACAAGTTCCTGCTCAAGCCAACTATTTTGTTAATTAAATACGGATGCTGGAAGATGCAGCACAATTTGAAAGACTTTAATTCTATTATAAAGACAAGAGGAACACTTGAGCAGTAGCTGAAGCAACTAAATGATAAAATGAAAGGGAGGAATTTTAGCTTCTGTGTGACTCATTTCCAGTTTTAGCCAAAAAACCCTGTAATGTTTTGTTCATGACTAATCCTATCAGGTGGCACAGGAGATTGGTGGCTAGCACTGTGGCCTCCCACCTCAAGGGTAGGGGGGTAAAATTTAATCTGATCCGTGTGCATGGTGTTTGCATGATCTCTCTAGTTTCTTGGTGGGTTTCCTCTGGGTGCTCTGGTTTCCACCCCTATTAGCCAAAGACATATGGTTTAGGCCCATAATGTATGATCGGGTGTGTTAGTGCCCTTCAATGGGCTGGCACCACATCCATGGTGTACCCCACTTTGTTCTCAAAGTTCCTTTGGAATGCGTCAAGTACCCCGTGACTCTACATGGGATAAGCGATATAGACAAGGAATAATCCTATTGAGGGCAGGTTATATTGCTTGATTGCAATGGTAAGTTAAACATTATTTTTCTTTGAATATCTTTTTTACACATAAACAAATTGGGAGATGATGTCATGCTAGAGCCTCTTTCATGCCCATTATGTGTATTGAGAGCAAATAAACAAATAAATATAAATACCAGCAATATAGGCTCCCATGATTCCAGTCACTACCATGAGCTGCACACAGGAGCCCATCGCTCCTCTTACACGCTCATGAGACGTTTCTGAAATGTAGATCTAGAAGAAATAATAAAATTTTGATTTACCAAGGTGATTTATAATAAAAAAATAATAATTTCACAAGACCAGAGTTATCATTCACAAAACATATTATAATGCATATAAAGCAACAGTCCATAAAGTTGCAATGCTCCAGGAAGAGGTCTATTAAATCAAAGCTGAAGGCCACTGGCTTATATCAGATTCATTATGGACATTCGTTAAAAAAAAAAAATCAAAACACCACTCTTAACTTTGAGAACAAGAGAATTTGCATAGAGGAATGACTTCTTTATTCAAGTGGAGTGTTGTTGAGACAAAAAGCTGAACACAACTCCCTTCAATTTGGTGCTGTTTAAAGGTAGTTTAAAGGTCTTTCTGGTTTGTCAACAGACTGCTGGAAATGTTTTAGGACAGACTCTGGGGTTCTATTTGAATAAACATTAAGCCCAGACACAAAGCCATGACAGTTTACTGTGCTATGCCTTTTACTCCTAATTATATTAGATTGTTTTATGGTCAGTACAGTCACTATGTATGACATTTAAATGTCTGCTGACTGCAGAAGCTTAATGTCAGGATGACAGCATGCACACTGTCATGTGACCTGCCGGGGAGAATGCTGAGTAACATTAAAAAAATAATACATAGTAGAAATACATGAGTTTACATGGCTTATAGATAAGTTTTTGAGTGACTGTGTAGTGCGTTATATGCTTTGTTTGGAACAACTGTTCATTAGGTTAAGCATTAAATATTTATGACCTACAGGTACAACAAGAGACGTGACTCCACTGGCTAAGCCAGTAAGGACCCGTCCCACATACAGCATCCAATGGTTCTGAGCAGCGATGACGATGGTGAATCCGAAAATGAACGGCAAAGAACAGAGCATGAGACTCAGCTTCCGCCCAATATTCTCCACCAACCATCCTCCCAGCAGACCTCCGATCCCAGCTCCAATCGTCACCACAGACTACAAAACAATAAAGTTCAATATTAAAGCTGGAATCTGATGTTGTAATGCTTTATGACACAACAGCAAATGTTGCACATTCTTGCACAAATGGTCGTTTTTAGTATGCTTTTCTAGATACTATATGAGGCGGATACCTATTCAGCTTAGAAAACTCCTACTGCCACAGGACATAATATACTGCCTATAGTTTAATGTTCTTTCCAAATCTTAAAAACTTTGTCCCTCGAATATATAGATATTTCAAAGGTCAAGAACTGGAGACATTTCAGAACTTGAGTTACTAAAGAGGTTATAAATAAATAAATAAATAAATAAACAAACAAATAAAGCAGGAAATGAGAGCAGGCTATATCACAGGAGAAAACAGGTTATACAACTTTCACATTGTGTCTTAGCCTTATAGTTTTTGCAAACGGCTTTTACCCCAAACCAGGAGGCTTCTTCAGTAGTGAGTCTTAGCCTTGGATCAGGGATTTGCTTCAGATCTGGTATTGCAGGAGAGCTGTAGCCGAGCACAAAGCCAAAGCTAAGGGGTCCAAGAACAGCTGCAAGCGTAGCCATGTACAACTTCCCATTTTTCACTTTGCTAAAAAGAGAAGAAGGTTTTAGAAAGTCAAAACATTGAAAAGGTCATGTTGTATGAAATAGTTTGTATTACTGGCTGATTATATCCAGACAATGAGATAAGCAGTAATATGTTTAAAAACATGGAGAATACACACATTCACATGAAGCACTATTTTTTCCCCCATATCAGTCCATTGTTCCACAACCATCAAGTGTTTAAATGTAAAGATGCATTTGGCTTCTATAATAGAATTTTTTTGACCCTTTAAAATCTTCATGTATACACAATATAAAAACACACAAAATTCTGCTTGATACTGTAATACAAAAAGTATAATATTAGAATACACTAATATTTTGTTTAGCCTGCTTTGGCTTTGACAACAGTGCGCAAGGTTGTAGCCAGTTCATGTGTGAAAATGATTTCTCATGCTCCCAGAACCACTCTTTTACAATTTGAGTCCTAGAATATGCTTGTGCTTTCAGGGAAGAAAAAAACCCATACATGTGATAACCTGGTCATTCAGTACATTCAGGCCATCAGCTGACATTTTATTGCCACATTACATTGCTAAGCCAACCTGTAGTTCTGAAACAAATACTACAGCCAACACATAAAACATGCAATTCCTCGAACGTCCACTGGGGGCTGACTCCAAAAGTGAGTCAATTCACATAGAGACCCATGTTAAAATTTCCAACAGAAAAACTAGTTTACAGCTTGAAACAAAAAAAGGTTTTGGACTCAACATCTAGATTTCCTGTGCAGGACAACTGTACCGTGTGTGTACATATGTGTGTGTGCGCGTGTGTGTACATATGCTCGTGTGTGCACGTGTACACATACAGTATGTGTGTACAGATACAGTACGCGTGTGTACATGTGTGTACATATGTGTGTGTGTGTGTGTGTGTGTGTGTGTGAGACATATGTGTGTGTGTGTGTGTGACATATGTGTGTGCGTGTGTGTGACATATGTGTGTGCGTGTGTGTGACATATGTGTGTGCGTGTGTGACATATGTGTGTGCGTGTGTGACATATGTGTGTGCTGTGTGTATATACACATACAGTATGTGTGTGTACATTTGTGTGTGTGTTTTATGTACATCAGTTAAAATTATATCAAGCCATAAAGTAAAAAAATAAATAATAATTGATTTGTGGCCAATTTGAGTGACTGCAAGAGTCAAACCTGCCACAGGAAATGGAGGAGGCGACATGGGATGATGCGTACCGTATGGATGACTGAATTACCATTAGACACCTAGGCATTTTGAATTTGAATTCATCTAAGCTAAAGCTAAGCTCACTAGATTGCGAGTGGTAAATTAGTTAGATAGGCGTGTGCCTATTTTCCCATTAATGGATTAACTGAAGTTTAGGCGGAGTCAGCTCCTGCATATTTGAGCTTTAAAACCGCTCTTCAGAAAAACTATGAGTGATGTCACAGAAGGTTTGTCCTGTTATTTTTATGCAGTCTATGGACTAAGTGCAGCAACCTCAGATCATAACACTGTCTCCAGAGGCTTGTACAGTGACCAACATGCATGATAGGTGCATCGATTCATGCACTTCATTTTTTACCCTGACACACACATTAAACTAGAATAGGGTCAATCTGGACTCATCAAAAAACATGGCCCTTGTCCATTGCTCCAAAGTCCAATCTTTATGCTTTTTTTTGTTTTGATAATTCTTACTACCTAGTGGTTTTCTCATGGCTACACAGCTCTTCAGTCCCAATCGTGAGAGGTCCTATCAGATGTTTGAGGAGAAATGCTGTTACTTTCCCTATTAAACATGTGATATGATTACTACCATTTTTTACAATGCAACTTCACCAAGTGTTTAAGTGAATTTCATTTATGATTTTTTTTTTTTTTTTTTCACTTTTTCTATCACAAAGCTGACAGTTCAGCACCATCCTTCCAGGTCATGTTAAATCTCTGTAGTTGTTTTCACTTGCCTGATGCTGGCACCCGACACATCTGCAGATAGTAGAGCTTGTGCACAAAACCAGAATTATTCCAGAAGTAACAATTTTTAAGTGCCTTAAAATCATGTGATGTTCATCTTTCAAACAGCTGCCCTGTGTGAACTCTGCTTTGATTAAAAAAAGTGTTTTCACATCAGGTTGCACATAAAAAGCAAATAATGAACTCCTGAAATAAGTGAATGTGGGTACGTAAAAACAACAACAACAACAGATAAATTAATAATAGTTGTCAGGCCAAAAAAAAAAATCTAAATGCAATGTCCCCAAATTCAAATAGATTAGCACTGGGTATTAAACAAACTTAATAATTAAAAAAAAGTGAAATATTTTTGGCCAGTAACATGTATTGGCAAGTTGAGTTTGGGATTTTTTAATATACAAACAAAAGGTGAACTGAGCGAAACAAAGTTTGTTTTTTTTGCTCATCTAAAACCAAACCAATCAGTTGAATGGTTGAAATAAATCATTTTGGACGTTATTTCCAAAACTGCACAGACGTTTTTAAAGCAGAAAGTGAATTCCTTACTCCAGGTAGGCATCAGTTTCAGTCCTGTCCTGTCCTCTCTGCTCACTCTCCTCCTCTGCCAGCAGTGGCCTCGACTCCTCTTCATGATTCATCGCAGTTTTAAAAAGTTTTTTACTTTTCTAAACCGTTCTTAAACATTACTGTATGTAATGTGATTTCCGCCCAGTCGAACACATCCCGTGAGTGACTGAACGGAGCGCTTATATTTGTCAGCTGATAGACATACCGACATCATTCACTTCCGCATTCATTTCCAAAATAAAAGTCTTTAAAACGTCTTGATTTGTGTCTTTATTAACAGGTATTTAAGATTCATTTATCAATGCGCCAGATTTGTTTGTTTGCTTGCTTATTTGTTTGTTTTGTTTTTCCTGCTCAATTTCAGTTTTCCTATATGCAAAACTATTCATTTTTCGTATTACTTTCGAATTACGTTTATTTCGTATTTCGTTAATCATGACTTTTTTAGTTAAGGCTTTTGAACAAGAAGTGTCATTAATCATTTTAAGAAAGATAGATGAGTATCTTTAGTTGCTTTAGTTAAAGTTGCTAAGTTTAAAATTGAACTCCAGACCAAACAAATCATTTTGGAAAATGATTCAGTATCGATTCGTTTCACACGGTTCATTTAAAACGATTCATTTTCTCTTCCCTGGTTCGTTACCATGGCTACAGTGCAACTGTAAACGCTTAGAAGAGTAAAAGGTGAACTGATTTAAGTTGGGTGTGAAAAAATATATAGCTCCGGTCTTTGGCTATATTTCCAGATATGTTTGTGCGACTAGTTTTCTTTTAGATTAATCAATTTAAAAAAAATAATAATAATATAAACCAGCGGCCCAGGGAATATGTGGAAAAACCTGTCAGAGGTAACGCCATACTGTTCACTTATTATAGCTGTAGTTACTCCATGTTCACAATTTGAACGGTTAAGGATGAGATTAAATGATCTATCTATCTATCTATCTATCTATCTATCTATCTATCTATCTATCTATCTGTCTGTCTGTCTGTCTGTCTAATCAATGAAATAAATTTTATACATTATCAAAAAAATTCTCAGAAGATAACTATTAAATGTGGGTGTATCATAAAATAAGGCTTGCTCCTCCAGGGTTCAGTTTCGATGTCTACCTCGGTTCTGTGTGCATGGAGTTTACATGTTCTCCCTGTGCTTGGTGGTTTCGTCCTGGTATAGTACTTTGGTTTTCTCTCACAGTCCAAAGACATGCATTAGGCTAATTGGCATTTCCAAATTGTCCATATAGTGTGAGTGTGTATATGTATGCGTGCCCTGTGATGGATTGGCACCCCGGCCAGGGTGTTCCCCACCTTGTGCCCTAAGTCTCCTGCGATAGGCAATGTATACAGGATTAAGCGATATAGATGATGAGTGAGTGAGGGAGTGTATACATATAATATGCATACAATAAAACATAAAAATGATCCCCAGACCTAACTTAAAGAGAATATTCATCATATACACAGTAAATTAGTTATTAGTTATTATTAAAAAAGGTTTTTCCTATTAATATTGACATG
Source organism: Heterobranchus longifilis (assembly GCA_028570985.1). Classification (NCBI taxonomy): domain Eukaryota; kingdom Metazoa; phylum Chordata; class Actinopteri; order Siluriformes; family Clariidae; genus Heterobranchus; species Heterobranchus longifilis. The sequence continues at coordinate 10,483,472 of JAOVVB010000029.1, forward strand.
CACTTATGCTGAATTGGCATTAATCCAATTCTGTAGGGGCAACCATGCCATCATATCATAAAAATTGTAAAGTGCCATTTCTACTGTTTCATTTACTGTATTGTTTATCTACTGTACCATTTTATTTCATTTTATTCTGCAGATATGAAGATAACTTTTACTTCACTGTAAAAATTCAGTGTGAAATGCTTATTTGTTATCTTATCCTAGATGGATGTCTCAAAGGAGTCTGAGACACAATGCCCATCTTCTCAAGAACCTGCTATTCAAAAACTCTTTGTCTCCAGCAACATTTTCCAGACTTCAGAGTTCAAACAAGATGGACATTTGCAAGGCAACCTTATTATAAAGGATAAAGCAAATTCTCAGTAAGATTTTTTTAAGAAACTGTTCTTTTGACCAATTTTATTGAGTGCAAGTATATTGATTTGACGTGTGTGTTTTCCAGTCACCAAGCAGGCATGAAGGCTGTAGATCAGCTAGAGTTTGAGAGGGCTGTCACTTGTTTTACAAAAGCCATAACACTAAAACCAGAAGAGGTAGAAACAAAAATACAAATGAACAGTATTTGTATTGACAGTTGTACAAAAAAACAATTGTGTACTGTATATTCTGAGAAGTGTACATAACTATATCTAATCTATATTCCTGTAAAGACTCGGTTTTATGTAGCGAGAGCAGAGGCCTATCTTCAGGTATGTGACTTCAAGTCTGCAGCCCTGGACTATAAACATGTTCGCTACCTGGAACCAGAGAAAAAATCTTACTTGCATCGCCTTGCCTTTATTTATTACCTGCAGGTAACTATGTTGAATTCTTAATCTGATATAGTAATATATTATATAATCTTGTTTCATGTAGGAGACAGTTTTTAGTATCAATTGTGTTTACTGCCATTTATTAACATAAAAAAAAATCTTATTGTAAGTTGAAGTAGATATGAGATTAACTGTGATAGTTTTGGATTACAGCTCTAAATGTGTCCCAAAGTATGGTTTAAGTTTGGATGTGTTTCTTGTACCTACAGGGCCAGTGTTATTATGACCAGGGAATGTTCTTTGAGGCTTTGGAATCTTTTGCCAAAGCTGTTGAACTGAAGCCTGACTTTAGGCCTTATCACATAAGAAGGTTTGTACACCCCTGAGACTGTCTGATGTTAAATTTTTGAGTACTATAAAACCTTGTGTTAAGATTCCTATGACATACTGTATATATGACTTTACAGTGTTTTTAATGTAAAGCTCATCCACCAGCAGGGGGAGCTGTAAGTCTAGTTAAGACTTCTCTGTGACAGTTGTTCTGAGCCTCCATTTAGGTCTCCTATCTTGATCTTAAAATGCGAGAAAAGTGAACTTTGGTGTGTCTGTTGTGCATGGTGTATGCTTTTATCTTAATTAAATGTCTCCCCATAGCTTGGCATGTCTGACTGCGCTAGGCCGTCACTCTGACGCTATTCGGCTGGTGACAAACTGCCTTGAGAGTGACACTCCATCCAGTGACCTCTACACTCTAAGAGCACGTCTACACCATCATTTCAATCAGGTTCAAATTTTATCTCTGTTACAAGTAAAGTAAAGTTTAAAAATTAAGCAAACTACTGAGTGAAAAAAAATAAGATTCTCTGCTATGATTTCAATGTGACTGTTCTTCCTCAGCCCTTGCGTTGTTACTATGACCTGAAGGCAGCCCTGAGGCTTAATTCGAGCTGTCCGGAGGCGCAGGCCTTGCTGGATATGATGGCGCAGGGAGCCGAGTGCTCTCGTCAGCAGGCTGTGACTAATGCAGTGGAGGGAGAGTTGTTTGATGCCCTGGAAAAGATTTCCACAGCTCTAGAGCTGAACCCTGAAAATTCTCAATATTATGTTTTTAGGTGAGGTGATACTTACACAAGGTTTTTATTCGGGTCTGCCAAATCTTTTGCTGCTATGTAATTTTAGAATTAGCAATAATAATAGTGTTTATAACTAATCCCTTCATCACTAATGGTTTCTGATTAAAACCTTCAATGTAAAAATAACAAGAGGACACCTACTTGTATTATATTATAAGATAAATAGATTTTAAATTGTTTACTGTTGTATTTAATGAAGGTTTCAGCAGGTTTAGGGAAGGAGTCTCCAGTATCAACATTTTGCTTTTTGCTTTTAAGCCACAAGCAAGTTTTCAGTATGAAGGATTTACTGTTAGTTAGTAACAGGTTAAACATTTAACTCCAACACGTGATGATACAGAATAACTGACTTTAGGCCAACATTAATAATGTTCCAATAACAGCATGCCCAGTTATGCTTATGCATATTATTATTTTATATCGTGCGATTACGTATCTTCACAGAGGGACCCTTTACCGCAGACTGAAAGATTTTACTTCTGCCATTGAGGATTTGATGCTTGCAGTGGAATTAAGTAACGATGAAGCAAAACATATTGATGGAGAACGCCCCAAGGAGTCTAAGGATCTGAACCAAGATGCTCACATCCAACTAGTCCTCACATACAATGATTTTGCAGTCCACTGCTTCAACCAAGGCTTCTACAGCGAGGCCACCATGCTTCTCAACAAAGCCATCCAGGAGCAGAGTGATGAGAGTGGGCTCTTTATTAACAGAGGAGGTACGAGTGGATGAGTGGACACAGCAAGCCTAGCCTTTATACACTGTATATTTGGTATAGGTTAAGTAAATGCAGTTGATGTTAAATTATCTTATTGAAAAAAAAAATCTGTTTTCAATTCCTTGGCTTAGGGCTTTGTTGCCCTAAATTAATCCTGTGTATTAGCCTTACATTAATATGTAAGCCTTATATTAATCCGGTGTCTGAGAACATGCAACCTCCATGCACACAGACCCGAGCTGGGAATCAATCCCTGGACCTGAAGGTGCAAAGCGACAGTGCTAATTACTAAGCCACCGTGCCACCATGATGCTGGGTAGCAGCCAAATAACCCTAAAGTCAACAGGAGTATAAGTATAAGAGCAGATTAATATTTGGTTTAAAAAAAAAATTCTCAGTAGAAAAATGCATTTGAGGTATTATACAATATATTGGATTTAAATTCAAGACATTACTATATTATTTATTTCCATTTGGATTGCTTGTGTATATGCTTTGTAAATCAATCACTTTTATTTGCTTAAGATCAGGTTCACCTGCCAAAACCATTGCTCATTTTGTATACCCATAACCATATTTCCCCTACTTCAGACTGTTTCTTTAGGCAGAAGGAGTGGCTTCTTGCCCTGGCTGATTATCAACAGGCTGAGAAGTTGAACGCCCAAAATACAATCATTTGGCTTCGTTTGGCTGTTATTCACAATACACTGGGACTGCACAGTTATGAGGAACTGTAAGTTTACTTCATCTATAAAATAATAACATATTTTAAACACGTTGATTTTGTAGTGCATTTTAATATTAACTCAACCTTATTCCACAGCACTGTTGAATTCTCAATTCTAACCTTCCAGAAAGTACAGTATGGCTTTATTTTCAATAATAGCAGCTCTGACAACAGTGTAATTGTAACTAGAATCAAGATTCTATTAATGCAATTATTTTAGTACTCTATTTCCAGGACAGAACTACAGCCACAGAGCTGAATTTGAGTTGTCAATATGGTGATGTTTTCTGCAAGAAGACACTTAAATAACTCATGGAAGGCGCCTTCAATGTCAGCATTATTCAGAGAAATAAATATTGCTTCAAGTTTTCTGTCCTCGCATGGTCTTTCACAGTTTTGTAGTCAAACTGAGAGCGTCAAACATATTGTCATGTTAATTTTAAAAAAGAGACGCTGGTAAGGGAATGACTTTATAGCCCCTATAATGTAGGTTCCAACAGCACCTAACTTTAGTTGTTTTGGGCAATGTTTATTAAATGTGGTAAAAAATCATAAATTCACCTTTAATCATTATAAAAGTTTACTATTGCTAAATTGCTGTCGTGTCAGAGGAATAAAACACACTGCAGTTTTTGGAAATTAAACAACTTTATGGTAATTAAACATCATGCGTCTCTTTTGTTGACTGGACATTTTGTCGCCTTGTACAGGGCGTGTTAGGATTAAGAACCTTTGAAAATATTATATTCTGACTATGTTCTATATTCAATATTGCACTTAATACGGCACTTTCATTATTCTTGTGTGACATGTTTAGGAATTTTCAGGGGGCAGCAGACAAGTTCTCAGTGGCCATTAAGTACAATCCTGGGGTGGCTCAGTATTATGGCAATCGGGCTAAGGCTCTCAGCAGAATGCAGCTTATGGAGGAGGCTGAGCAGAATGCTGTCTGTGCTCTTCTCTTAAGTTCTGCTAATGATGAGGCAAGTTCATCTTCACCTGTTCACCCATGCAGAATGAAGCATAAGCTTACAGTCTGTAATTAGCCAGTGACACAACTGCATGTGAAACAAAACTATAGTGTTGTTGTTAATTTTAAGGTTCCGACTTGCATCTTCATTTCAAGGGTTTTTTTAATTCACATTCATACAAGGCATCTTACAACTGGAAAAAGAAAAAAAGCTTACAATAATCTGATTGCATCAGTGGGCACACCCTTTTATAATGGAGTATACATTTAAAATGAACCACAATCACAATCAAGTTTATTGCCGCCACGACAATGTTTTACTGTGGGTATGACATATGACCCTATCATCTATATACAGTATATACAGTACAGTATATTACCACTTAAAAGTTTGGAATCACTTTTGAGATCACTTAGAAATGAAATTAGACAATATAGCTGACATGCCTACATTGTCAGAGTTAGAAATAATGATTTCCATGGAAATGATGAATATGTTCTTTAAACTTTGTTCATCAAAAAGAAAAAAAACCTTTTGCAGCAATTAAAGCCTGGCAGACATTCTAGTTGTCAATTCTTCAAGATAATCGGATGAGATTTTACCTCATGCTTCCTGGAGCATCTCCCACAATATGTATTGGCTTGATGGAGTCTTCCTCCGTAACCATACGGTCAAGCTGCTCCCACAACAGCTCAATAGGGTTCAGATCCGGAGACTGTGCTGGCCGCTTCATTACAGTCAGAATTCCGACTTTTAACTTTAATTGGTTGTGAAATGGATAAAATTGGTTGTGAATTGCATGAAAATGTTGTTTTTTTTTGGAAAACAAAGAAATTTGGTATTTGTATATATAATATTAATAGATATATCTACCTTGGTTTGATTGTCATTGTGAAAAGTTCACCTTCCAGCATGATAATGGAACGACTTCAGAGGAAGAAGATCAATGTCCCTGTCACAGTTAGATCTAAATCCTATTGAAAATCTGTGGAATAACTTGAAAATGGCTGTGTACAGGAAATCTCCTTGCAATTTGATAGGTCTGGAGCATTACTGAAAAAAAGACTGGAATAATCTTCCCAAATAAAGATGTGCTAAGTTGGTATACGCTTAAACACAATGTTAGTTAAGGAGTGCAGTTTTTTTCCCCTATATGTTCGTTTTTTTTTTTAATTATATTAAAAGTGGGGAAAAGAACTCACCATATGTATCACAGCTTGTTTTTTATACAGTTTTTAATCACTTTTTTAACAGGGCTATGTAGGATTTTTAAACTTACTGTATTTACTGTATATATTAGTCTACCATTTCAGGGACTGTAAGTGTATGTGTGGAGTCAAATGAATTAGTTATGCATTTGGCACATAGTTAAAGATATAAAAAAAAAGGACAAAATCCAATTCACTGAGGTGAATTATCTATTTATTCCAGCCAAATTCAAGCCACAAGTAAAAAAGTTCTTTAAAAAACAGACTTGGAAGATCAATTCATTAAACAAACTCTGTACATTAACTCTTAACTGTGATTAACAGTAATGTCCCATTGGTCATGGGCTTAACAGAGGCTGTCTGTCAGTGCTGGGATTTCAACTCACCAGTGAGATACCCACATGTGAAATATGTGCATTGATCAAATCTAACCTTAAGACTATTTCAAGTAAAGGTAAAAAGCCACCCACTGAAACGTTTTGAAGCATGTGTTTAAATCTGTACATTTCTAAATTACTCCTGTGTAGTTCTGAATTCATCTTGCTGCTGCAGTTGGCCTCCTCATCTTTAATAAAGACAAGCAGTACAGTTTCACTGGCAGTCAAACTGCCGATATCACCATGCTTCACTAATGAGGTGGTATGCTTTGGATCATGATCATTTTCTTCTTTTTTCCCTCCAGACTTTCCTCTTTCCATCCCTCGGGTACAGATAAATCTTTGTCTCATCTATCCATAATATTTTGTTCCAAAAACTCAACAGGTTTTTATGCTCTTTTTTTTTTTAAATGGCAGACTGGCCTTTTTATTCACAAGACTTAATGTTTTGGCTGTGTGGCCTTTTTATTCTTAAGGCTTAATGTTTTGGCTATGTATATAAGTGATTTATTGTGATTTTCCAGCCTTAAAAAGGTCTGCTTTACTTTACTCCTTATGTTGAAAGACACCATAAATAGAATCCAGATTCAAACTCCACATCTAGAAGCAATGCTGGACCTTTAAATCACTTTATTTAAATCACTTGTATGAGCATTATGAGGAGCCAAATTCTCATTTACTCATGGTCTTCTAAAAGAAGAGGGGCTACAGTATATGGAAAATATGGTTCATCTAAAGGAAATGTTCTTAAATTAAGCTGACATTTTGTATTTTTAAATCAAAGAGATTCCTGGATTTCAAAGTAAACGTACAGACACAAAAAAAATGTGGCCGTACTGTCCAATTATTTATGAACTGTAAATAATGCTTTGAGTAAGGACTTTGTTGTGTTTTGGCGTGGAATTTAGTGATATGTGAAAATATATTATTAAATATTGAAAAGCAAGATTGGGCATTCTTGGTTAATATAATGAAAAAAGAGAAAAATGAAAGCAAGCCTTATGCAGATGAAATGTGTATTAAATGTGTTATGTGGTGTGTGTTATTCTGAATGTCTGTGGTCAGCTCGTCCCTCTGCTGCTCAGACTGTTCCCAGGCTGCTCTCTGTCAGATGTCATATCCAGTGGCACTGCTCAAACAGTCAAAGCTCAGCTGATGGAGCAAATCCAGACCTGGAAACTAGCAGGCTTTCCTGTGTCAAGGTGGGAAATGGTTTTCTTTGGTTTATGTGAGCAAATTCACACTTAACTCACAGAATTGTTATTGTATTCTGTGCCACATAACAGTGCATAATTCATTGTGGTTACCTGTATTCGCTAACTGCTGGCGTCGCATTTTCAGGCTGTCTAATACGCTTGAGAAGATGGTCCTCAGACACGACACTGACAGCCAGTCGGAAACAGTCTCTGAAAAGGCTTCGAGCAGGCAGGACGTGGAAGTGAGATTTAATCCTGTTGAATACACTCAAGATCTGGTCGGGAGCAGGGAACAGGTATCCTAACCGAATGACCAGTCACTCATCTAACTGTCAGAAATGGAAACTAAGTAAACATTGCCTGTCTACTCAGCGGCACATCTGCATTATTAGTCATTGCAAGAAAAAAATATATATATAATTTTACCATAGAACAGCCAAGATTTATTAATCGGAAATCTCTGTACTGTATTTTAATAAAAACTGCAATATTTTGTATTAGGTGAGTGAAGCGGTGAAGAAGCTCCTGCATCATAGGCTGTCTCTACATTACACCGGACCTCGAATTGCCCCGCTTCGCATCACACAGAACTTAGAGGAGCAGGTAGCTGCTCGCACTTCTAATCGACCATACTCCTGGAAGAATTTTGGAG
>JAOVVB010000029.1:10519948-10555502 GCA_028570985.1 Heterobranchus longifilis
ATATATATATATATATATGTATGTATGTACAGTATACTTTTATGGTTGAATTTGTTTCCCTGAACATTTATATGAGGTTTATATGAGGACCTATTTCTTACTCAGACATTCAGGCTAGAATAGCATTACGGATCCATTAAGTCAGGCACTGATGTCGGGTGAGGTTACACTTGTTTAAAGAAGAAACTCATTTGCATGAAAAGCAGGAATAAAAAACAAACAAAACAATCAAAACACATACAGTACTCTCATTCTCCATCATCTGTCTCCAGTGCCCTTAATGCTCTTACACACAGATATTAATATTATAACACACTGAAATTACCTTTCTTGAAAAAAAAATAAAAGTAAATTTAATAAAATCTTAGATAGAGATAAAGTAATATAGATTAAAAGTAAATCTACCTAGGTCAAGTGTATATATTGTCAAGATTTATATTTTAACACATACTGTATCAGATGCCAAAGTTGCTATACCTTGACATCTGAATGAAAAAAATGTGCCTTATTATTAGGTTATATGTATAAGTTGCTGGAAAACATATGATCCCATTGATTCTAGCTACTGAACAAATTATGAGCCAGGTAATTAAACCATATTTTCCCTGAATAATTTAGATAGCAGATGAGAAATGGACAATGGATGCTGTAGAGGGAATAGTGATGAATTCATTTTGCCTTAGTGAAAGCACAGTAAGGAATGCATTTGTCAGGCTACATTTGGTTCAAAACTAAACGAAGCACAACAATTTATGCCTGTTTACAGTTATGTTTTTTTATATTATACACTCACTAGTGCTATCTACACCAAAGAAAAAAACATCATAAAACTCTCTTATGGTTTCTATAACATAAAGGACCTTAATGGGCACCGACTAACTGATCAGATAGGTGATTTGTAGGTTCAGGTAGGATTTTCTGATTCAATCAAATATTATATGGAGATGAAAGACCCAATATGAACTTTTTTTGATTACAACAATAGTGAGGTTGGATAATCATCAGGCCCCATTAGGAAAAACAGCAGAACGGCATGAAACACATTAGAATCCAATACAAATCTCAAATTAATTAATCATATCTAATTGTACTTTTCTATTTTGTTGGTGTAAAACGATTTATGTTTAGTGTGTAGATTTGGACACACCTTCTAATTCAATGTTTTTTGTTTAGTAATTTAAACTTTCTTTTCATTTTGTGAAGCTGCTTTGAGACAATGACCATTGTTAAAAGTGCTATACTGTATAAATAAAATTGAACTGAATTGAATTTATTTTCTACATTCTAGAACAACACTGGAGATTTCAAATATATGTAATAAAACATATGGCTTTAGGTAATTAAGTAACAACAACAGTCCAATGTTAGTTTAAGACACGAAGGTCAGCTGTTCTGAAACAGTTCTTGCAAGAACAGTATTGTCAAGTGCATTTGCAAAACCCATCAAGCACCTGATGAAACTGACTCTCACGAAGACCATCCCAGGAAAGTAAGACCAAAACTCACCTCTTCTGCAGAGGAGAAGTTCATTTAGAGTTACCAGAGTCAAAATCACCAATTAACAGCATCTCAGATTAGAGCCTTTATGAAGGCTTTACAGGGCATAAGGAGCAGACAAATCTCAATAGCAACTGTTCAAGGAGATTATTTGATATTTTGTATTTAGTCTTCAGAGAAAGAAATTAAAATCAGGAAAGACTATGGAATTAGAAGGTGCGACTGGTAGTGCATGCATATATGGATCAGTATATATTCAATATGTATGTACGTATGTATGTATGTATTTTCCTAGAAAAGTGTATGCGATGTACAGTTACTTTATTTTTAAAATAATGGTCCTAAGTCAACATAAGTATCCTAAATTATCTGTAAAACTTGGGAAGTAAAATATATATACTAAATGTACAGAAGTGTAAGTTTCATTATATGGTACCCCACGACAGAGACAAAGAAAAGCACAGTTTGGTGTCTAATGGAAGCGTTTAAAAACAATTTGTGTGAGAAATGATGTAAGAAGGTATTACCGTAGAGAAGAGTCCTGACAGGTGATGTCCAGTGTCTCTCAGTGACTGTCCACTCCTCTTATGCCTGCTGTCTGAATTCAAGGAAACTAAACTATTTCAAATTCTGACTCACCCACACACAGTGCTCTCTTTAACACTAATAACTCTGGGAGAAAAATACTTACATAAACAAAGTTGTACCCAAAAATCTAATACATGAAACGTTAGCTGTTCCTCCTGCTGCTGTTTATTCTCCTGAAGTATTTTCTTATTAATATCAGACACACTGAACGGTAGCTAGTGTTGTATGCCGCGTCATTGATTAAAAATGATTTATCAAAATATTCTATTTCGCTAGTGAAAACGATAAAACAGCATCAAGGCGCCAGGCGGCTCGGTGTCCTGAGGTGAGCGCTGCTTCCAAACCATTAGCTTAGCATCTCTCTTTCTCACACAGAACGCCGCGCGCGAGGCTTCGGTGACTCTTTTTAGCGCGCAACACGCGCACTCAGGCGAGAACAGTGCGACATCCCCACCGCTTCTTACACAGCGTGCACAGATCACGTTGGAATTAAACGATTTAGATGTTAAAGCAGAGAAATTAGGCTTGTGAGTCATACGTGCAATATCTTATTCTTTAAGTTTAGGTCTAAGCCTTACTGTTATTCATTTATTGATCTATAAATGAAAAGCCACCTAGTGTGTGCATTGCACTTTTAAGATATATTTTTTTTGTATTGCTTATAACCTTATTTTTTTTTATTACTGTCACTTTTTCCTTGATAAAACTGCCATTTTTATTATTATTGTAATTTATACTTAAATTCATATCAGGCATGCCATACATGTATGTCTACTAAATATGTCTACAGAACACCCCACCCACCACAAACACACACACACACACACACTTTACCCCAAGGTAGCAGGACCTCCAGATTTTTATTGCATGAATTATTAATCTCACAAATATTAAAGGAAGCTGAGATTCTAGTGCATTGTACAGACAAGGCTGTGAAATATTTATGCAAGAAGATGCAGGGTATGGAATGGTCATTTCCCCCACTCCATCCCATTTCACATGCATCCTCTTTCAAAAGCTGTTTTCAGAATCCCTAGTGGGGCCCTTAAAGCCTGGCAGCATCTGTCTGAGCCGAGGTCGAAGCCCTCCTAATGATGCTATTGTTTTGTAAAAATCTTGAACATATTCAAATATGTGTGCATAGTTTTGATGTTTGAGATCAGAGATAAGGAATTACGAAACCTAAGAAGTTTAATAGTACATTTTTACATTAATTCGGGCACATGACAGTTGCTAATAACTGGAAAATTTTGTGAAAGAATCTTAAATATTGTTCTGCAGTATTTGCCATGAATAAAAACAATTTGTTTCAAATGTTGCAGGAGGGTTTGCTTTAGCTCAGTGTTGGGTCTTCTTTGTCTACTTGTCATTAGAAGTTATTATAATTAAACTTATGACAAATGAGCTGGAGGCAAGCTGCATGCATGGCTACCCTGAATAATAAAAAATCCCCACAATCCGCAAGAATGTGCATACAAAAGAAGGGGTCAGTGGAGATTAAACAGGAATGATATGTAGAAAACAAAAATCTCAATCTGCCTAAGTGACATTTTTGTGAAGTGTTTCTAATAGCACTGCAAGCATATAAAGCAGTTTCAAAGACTTAATGCAGTCTTCACTATGACATGAGTACTGATATTCAATCTCTGAAACAATCTCAGTGTTAATACTTCCTTAGATGGGACTGGACAACGGTTGGCTCAGCATTATTATGATAGCATGTCTAAGAGGTTATGATAGCATGTGTAAGACTTTAAGATAGCGTGCATGTAATAGAATGTGTGAAAGGTTATGATAGTGTGTGTGTCTGTCTGTTAGTGATAGCAGTTTAAAATTATCAAACCATTTATTCTTTATGATAATTTTCATATACATAATGGTTTGATGAGTATTAGAATTCTGTAAATCATATACTGTGTTCTTCACAGTCAGCAGATCGCAACCCAACTGAACACTAATGGGAAATTTTGAAGTGACATTTTAGAGGACACTTTCCATTACCATCCTTAAAACTCCATTTGAGGAAATCCCTTTTGGACAAAAGGCATTCAATCTGTAACAAGGTGCATTCAAAGTCTTCTGGGGGTTAATGATTGCTCAAATCATAATAACAGAATACGTATTTTATTTAAAGTTTAAAAGAAAGTCTTGGTTTTGACTAACTTGATTTGTCAAGGCCTCAATCTTACCTCTGCTACAACTCAAAAGTTTTGGCATAAGTTGATAATATGATCAGATTTTCAAAAACAAAAAAATATTGTGGGGGCAGCAGGCTGAACTATCTGCATTATTCTCTTACATGAATGAGGAGAGACAGGTATTCTCACAAACTTGCCTACAAAAGTGTTGAAAACAAAAGGCCATCAATATTTGATAAAGTACAAGGATATGCCCTTAAAGGAAAAGTGGGTAATTGGAAGTCAATCCCTGTTCTCGGACCACATAATTAATGTGTGGAATATTAACATGATGTTAGCATGTAATGGCATCCAATTTTGCTTTTGTGAAATATAGAATGCATGGATAAGATGGTTCCATACACTATGGATTCACTGCCAGTAAAATCTGATTAAAACCCATACTGGCTAATAAAAATATATTTTTTTATAACTGATATATATTTTTTATAATATATTTTTTCATAACTGACACTGGCCATTTTTAGTCAACAATTAGATTTATAATTTCTTGTTACTAGGCTGATCCACTATTATTATTCTTTAGTGTAAAATGATAACTCATGAAGATAAAAGAACACAAACTGATGAGGGGAAGAAAAACGCCTTAAGTAATAAGCAATATCTACTGTCATATGGTTTCTGATGTGATTTCATGGATATTCTTTGGTACATTACATTTAAAAGCGCTAGCCTGAATTAGATGATTCAGAGTTTGTGCACTGCCCTACATTCCAATGACATGAAGATATTTCAAAGACAAAGGCAGCAGTCTGATACTGAATATACCTTTGCCATTATTCCACATGAAGGAAAATGTACTAGAGCATTTTATCTCAGCAAGAAGAGAGAGCTACAGGAGTGGAGTAGTATATTTTATTTATTAAAATCAAGAAGTGTGCCAAGTCCAAAGTGGAAAAAACACTGCAATATCTATTGCAAGATAGAGATGACACCTACTATGGTTTTGACCATTCAAATTGATGTGTAATGAATAATTTCCTTAAAAAAAAAAAAAAAAAACATTTTGTCTATAAATTTTAAATGTACAAAAATACACTGAATTGGCTTCCCCAAAAATTCAGGACAGTGTGCCACAACTTATGTAAAATTACAAAGATTTGTATTTCTATTAGTCCATATTCAGACTAACTGTATATGATTTGGCTGTATTAGTCATGATGTATAAAAGTGTTTGTTTTATGACTTAAGAACAGAAGCACCAATTTTGTTTGGCAGAAAATGTTTAGAATATTTTGTATCTTTTTATGCCCCCTGCTGCTCATGGACACTTAGGTAGCTATATATTGAAGGCTTTTGAAAGAACACCGCATTTTGAATAATTACAGTGATGAGATTGGTAATGCAATATTTAGAGCATGTCCAGCCTTCCAATGAACTCCGTTACAAATTAATGAATGATTGACTGATCACCTATTTTCTTTTAATTGCATAGCATTCAAACCTTGGAATGGTTGTCAAAACACCAAATATTAATCTAATACTAATCTAGTACCAAATTAATAAATGATACTGAAATGAATATCCCAGCCAAAATATCACACCATGAAAAACCTTCAAAGCACCTAATAAAAAGGTTATTAAACTTGTGATGAGTCCTTAATTTTCAAGATGACTATGACTATTTCCTAGCCAAACATAAATACTCCTTTGTTACAGATGATCTTTATCTTATTACCTGTCCTATATCCAATTTGTCCCATAATAACAACACCTAGCAACCTAATATTTATCCTTATCATCTAAGTGTTAAAAACACATACTCATCAACATTTTTTTACCTACTCTCAGTGCAAAGTCAAGGGACAAAGTTGACTGGATTCTAACCAATGGTGCAATTGTAACCATTGATGCAGTAATTCATGCTAAAGGAATTGCTCAATACTTGATACCAGTCAAGTATTGCTCTGTTGACACTTCTGTATTGTAAACTTTTTTTGATTGATCTTAGGATCTAACACCATAATCAAATTGCTTGAGAACCACTGTATATATTTTAAAACCAATAGATTAAATTACATTTGGAAGAATTTAATTGTATTTGTATATAAGGCTACTGGTTAAAAATGCTGTAATATTTACAGCAATTTACTGGCAGCAGAATTGCCAACAGAGTTATTTACTCTCTCACTTACCACATTCTCCATACCACATATCCTGTATGGGGTCACAGGAGGCCTGAAGCCTATCCCTGGGGACTTGTGGCAAAAGGCAGGGTACACCCTAGATGGGGTGCCAATCCATCACGGGGCACAATCACACACATGTCTTTGGACAGTGGAAAAAAAAAACAGAGTCAACGGAGGAGAACCAACCAAGTGAGAACATGCAAACTTCACATACAGACGGCAGGCCGCACGCAAACCCTTGACCCTGGGGGTGCGAGGCCACAGTACTAATCACTACACCACCATGCCACTTAAGGTCATTTAAATTAACAGTAAATTACTGCAAAACATATTTATAGTAAACACCTGTAATATCATTACACATCATTTTTGTTATTTATACAGTATATTGTTGTATGTTTACAGTTATATGCTGTAAGATTTGCAAGTAAAGTACTCAATAATTATATACATTAAATAAACAATTATAGGATAATATATATAAAGATAATATAATACATTTGGATAGAGTTGAGCAGAAGGTACTTACTCAAAGAACCCAACCATGGTTGGCAGTGCTGGGATTTGAACATGTGACTTTCAACCACTGAGCCATATTGAACCACAAATTACACAACTAGTTTGCACTGGTTCACATTTTTATTAGTATATAAAGTTAAGCTGAATTTTTACCATTTTCAACCCTGCCAAAAATGTTTGCTATCCCACTATGCATATGCTGATATTTAACTGTAAAACCTGCCCTAATTAATGCCTGACCAATTACAGTGCAATCCTGTAAAATAATAAAGTAGTTTTTTTTGGTCAAATAAATACTGTAAATTGGCAGAATGTTTTTCAGTGCTGTCATTGCTGCACTTTAGCAGTGGGATTAAACGTAACGTATGTAATTGTATGTAATATGTATTATGGAACATAATAATTTATGTGGTTATGGATTGTATGTATGTATAAATGTTGCAATATTAATCAACGCATAATCTTGTGGCTTGAAATTAAAATAGCTTTTAGTGATGATTGAAGTTTACATTGAAGTTTACATTTGCTTTATAAGGCTGCTCACTCTACAGCGTGCTGTGATCAGAGTTGACAGCATGAGAGCGCAAAAGGAGATTTGAGATTTATGACTTAAGAGTCCATAAAAGAGCTATATAAGCCTGGACCATTAGTATGATCTGCACACAGGGGACAGATCACAAAGGTATGTACTTTTTATATTGGAATTTATGTAATGTATTGGCAGTGGTACAAACTGGTAGAAACAATAAAGTTTTGCTAAAATCCAATTTTAATCATAGGCTTCAGAACTCATGCCAGCTTATATACCTCCATAAGTAATAAGTACAATAATATAATAATTCATTTGGCAGAAGTACTATCCAATGCAATGCATAAGTCATAGAAGCATGTACAGTACAATGACAGTGCAAGTAATGAATAAAACATATTCAAAGTGCTAGCAAAAAGAGTGCTATAAACCCTGATAAAGTAGTCAGTTAAACAATAACAATAATAGAGATCTGTGAGTTAATGCAAAGCAGTAATAAATAAAACACTGTGTGCTGTTAAGATTGGAAAATCACTGATCATATATCTTTTATAGATGAAGCTGTTTGCTGTCATCACCCTTCTTCAGCTGGGGGCTTTCTGTGCGCTTCCCACTGAACCACAGCTCAACTTAAAAGAAATAGTAGAAAAAAGTGGAAATACTAAGAAAAGTAAGTAACTTATTATTTTTGTTGTTGTTGTTGTTGTTGTTTTTTTTAAGAATGCATTTAAACATGCATATGTTTATATTGCTAATTGATTTTATATTTTACATGTAAGATTGTATTTATTTTTTATCTGTCTCTTTCGTTTTTATTTAGTTTGTGTCTCTTGCTGGAGATAAGCACTGATATTATCAGTTATGATATCATTAACATTGTAGATATCAGTTGTCTTATATGCCATAAATATAACTAATATATCTTTTTTATACAGCATCTCTTTTGAACCCGCTCCTAGAGGGTAAAGTCCCACCTCTAACGAAGAATGATCCAATTGATGGCCCACTTACACCTCAAGAGCTTGAGGAACCACTGAGCTTTTCAAATCTATTTGGCGAGAATGCCAATCTAAACTGGACCAAGTGGGAGGGCTCTCTTCCCCAGGGTGCAGTTGGCATCTATAATGGCTACACAAAGCGTTCTGATTACATCTGCAAATACAACTGTGAAGCAGGTTTTTACACTCCCAGCAAAGGCCCCTACTGTAACTACCCCTACGGCAACAGAGAATACCACGCCCCTGAATTTGAAGTTTTAGTTAATGTTGACAATTTTGAGTTTGTGGAATGGAAGGAAGGTTCATATGGCTCATTGCCAAAGAATCCCATCAGAACCTGTGGAGGTGTTGGCATTTTTGTTGGTAAAAATAAGTATGGACTTGGTAAGGTTGTACCCCAGTTTGAAGCCTTCTTCCTGCCATGGGAGGGTGACGAGTACTGGTACAAGAAATATGAAGTTCTGGCCATCAACCGTGATGTCTACACCCAACATATCTCCCATGTTGAATATGGTATTGATGAAGTTGAGCTTTTCCACTATCCCCCAGAGACCATGAGGATCTCTAGTGTCACCAACAATGACTGCCAGACAGTAACCAAGACAGTGACCATCTCCAAGACCACGGAGGTGGAAAGCACATGGAACATTGGCCGCACCACCATGCTTGGTGTCACAGCAGGCATCACTGCAAAGATCCCTCTGATTGGGAGTGGTGGAGTGGAATTTACTGCAGAGAAGTCCTTCCAGTTCAACCGTGGCACTACCCTAACAGAAGCTCTTAGTCATGAAGTGTCAGTTCAGCTTACGGTGCCACCCAATCATTCTTGCACTGCACGCATGGAGGGCCGTAAGATGACTGCTGACATCCCCTTCAAAGCAAAGCTCAGTCGCACATATGCCAATGGAGAGACCCAGTGGACCTCCATCAATGGTGTCTATGATGGCATACAGATAGGAGAGGTCAGAGCAGTGGTGGACCGCTGTGAGCCTATTCCAGATGCTAAGCCATGCCCATCAGCTGCATAGTATAATGAATACTTACATAAGCCAGTAAGCACTAACTATCTGGCAAAATTAAATTGTAATTATTATATATGGGCAAATTGTTTATTACTAGAATTACTGGAACAGTTGTGTTTTTTTTTAAATAACACATAATAAATTTGTGACTTAACACTCTGATAAGAACCCTTCTTGAAGTAAGTGTTTTAAAAAATAAAGAGGTAAAACAAACTTAAAACTTTAAGTTGTTTATGAAGATATGTTACACAGTTTTTAAAAAATGTAAAGAATCAATGACTTTAAAATAAACTTTGCAAAAATTAATGCTGAAACAATGACCCAAAGATAGATTTGAACACATAATGCATAATAAATATTGTGTAAAGTAAAGAAGCAAAATCAAGAAAAAGTTCAAAGCATATTTTTTTTTAATGTTTTTACCTCCCCTTATGAATATTATGTAAATATTTAAAAAATAATGCCTTTTATCAGTCCCTATGTTTTGTATGCTCTGAGTAACTTTTGGACCCTCTCTATTGAAATAATTGACACCCCATTCCTCTCCAACTCTCCATTCTTCTCAATATACGGTATATGCTATAAGTCATTCACTTCAAATGTGGGTTATTTACTGTTGACAAATTTTCAAATATGGTTACCCAGAAATACATACACCCAAGAAACCAAATATTAATCTGCTCTTATACTTTACTTCTGTTGAATTTAAGCTTATTTGCCTGCTACCCAAAATCATGGTGGCACAGTGGCTTAGTGGTTAGTACTTGCACCTACAGGTCGTGGGTTTGATTCCTGTGTGGGGTCTGTGTGCATGGAGGTTGCATGTTATCCCTGTGGATTTCCTCAGGGTTCTCCAGTTTCCTCTCACAGTCCAAAGACATGCAGATTAGGCTAATTGGCATTTCCAAATTGCCTTTAGCGTGTAAATGAGCATGTGAATTTTGACCAGAGTTCCTACAACGGTCATACAAATGGGAATAAATGCAGTGGTCACCACAGAGGTTCCTGAATGGATGGATGGACCCAGCATCATGCTATCATATACAGTATATCCTGTGATAAGTATTAAATATCAGAATGCCAAAGCCAGGCAACACACTACTATACTATACTTTCCCTGCTAAGTTCATGCTTTCTGTGCTGCTTTCATCAGATTCTACACATAGTGCTGCATTTGGTCTTTTTTAATTAATTTATCATGAATTTATTTGTTTGTTTATATTTAGATTTTCTATTTATCTTACAGGGAAGAACCCACAAATACCTTTCAGAAAAAAACAAAAATGCAAACAAAAAGTGTAAGATTTTTAAATTAAATTAGAAGGTGTCTCCAAACATATGACCGATGCTCTCTCTCTCTCTCTCTCTCTCGCTCTCTCGCTCGCTCTCTCAGTATATACATGTATATATAAATGTGTAATGGTTTTAGGAAAGTTTTCTCTTTGTAAAAACATCATAAAAACCATCTGGGTCTCTTTATTAGGTAAATAGATTACAGAACCTTAGATGTATAACTTTTTCACTATGCCATTATTTATTTTACAAAAATAAAAAAATCATGTGGGCAATATTAAGTACCCACATGATTCAATAGCTTGTAGATCCACCTTTAGCAGCAATAACAAGTTTACGAGTTACCCACTTCTGGAACGAATTATGCTCGTAATCCAAGGTTCCACTGTATATTGTTACTGTTTATGTGTATCAGAAATACTGTACATCATTGATTCATTGATTCCAGGCCATACCAAGGACACTTCAAGTAAGAATATGTTTAATCTTTATTTGTCAGTGAAGCTCATCAGACCACAGCCATAAAGTCATTGATGATAACGCACTGTCTGATTGATATCCTTGACCTGTTTATAGTTACTGATTTTATCATGCATTTGTGCCTGATATCAATCACAGATAAACTGGTTGTAAATTCAATATCTTGTTAGGTAAAAGTTTGCTTTGACCTGGGACTATCATTATCTTTGGACAATTAAATGTGCTTTTATGTCCCCAGACAATTAATAAAATACATTAAAATATTTACATAAAGTTGTAAATATTGTCTTTCATTAGCGGCCATTTACTAACTTAAATTTACTGAGAAAACATGGAGGTACATATTTATTGGCAGTGCCTACTCTGTGCTCTTTGGTTAATTATTTCTTAGAAGTATGGAAATTAAACATTTTTGAACACAAGTAATCTGTAAAAAAAAAAAAACAAAGATTACAAAGACAACAATTTAAACTTTTCATAATTTAAAACTCCACGTTACTTATTCATGGACAGAGAATCACAAGAGTAGTAATGAAGTTATCAGTGTTGGTTTATTGCAGCAATTATAAGAGCTTAAGAACCCTTTGGCAGTAGCATGCATCAGCACTTGAAAAGGCGTCTGAGAAGGTAAGATGCTCTTTGGATAGCTCTAAAACGCTGAAGTTCTTTTTAAAAAATATTTAATTACTTAATATTGAACAAATTCTGGCTATAAAATACAGTTTTCTTCTGATAAAAGTCATGTTACATAACAATGTCTGTAGCATGGTAAAATATGCTTTAAATAGATCATTAATTAACTTTTACCTAATCGGACAGCTTTGGATTGATAAACTGTTTGCAATGTGTAATTATTGATTACAATATTTTAAGATAACCTTTATAATTTCATGATTTAAAAAAGGCAGTGTTTACTTTTAACAATGAATATAAATGAATATTTGTGTTCAAGGTTGCTGCACAAGAAAAATGCAGTGTGATATTCAATTCAAGTGAATATGGCTTACTTTTTATTTCCCACCAGATGAGGGCAGCAATTCCTTTATTGTTAGGAGTATTGCAGCTGTGTGCTCCACCACTGCACTCAATCCCCACTCCAGATCGACCTGCAGAAAACAGTGAGTTTTGTTCACACCTACTGTACAAAACTTTTAAGGGTAGTTCACACCAACAATTTTCTGAAGCAGGTTTTGACATACACCAGGGGTGCATGACATGCCACAGTTATGCATACATTTTAACAAGCATTTCAACCCACACCAGCTTTTCACCAGACAGTGGTGAAATTGACTAGAATCCTTCCAGATTTTATTGATTCTTTATGCCTAGTGTTCCAGTATAGGCTCAAGATCTGTTATAATCATGACAAGGATTAACTAGCAATTGAAAATGGTGATAAGGCTTTTTGTACACTTGAACACTATGTAGTGCCATGTTTTATTGAAATGCAATTACAGATTCCTCAACATTCACACCAGAATATAAGAATTCACACCAAATAAAGAAAAACTAATATTGCATTCCTCATTGTCAATAAATAAGTTATTCAAATAATGTTCCTCTTTAAATTCAGATTTCTAATTCCCTTTTCTCCTTTTAATTCAGAGACCCATCTAAGCCCTGACTTGGGAGATGTGGTACCACCTCTTGATGACTGGACTACAGTAGTAAATTCTAATCCTCCCCCAGAGTTAGTATCTGAAGAGGAAGGCAGCTCAGCATTCATGTTTCAGGAAAATGCCAACTTAAAGTGGGTTAGCTGGGAAGGCTCACTTCCAAATGGGGCAGTCGGCATTTACAATGGGTATGCAGGACGCACTGACTATGTGTGCAAATTCAACTGTGAGGCTGGATTCTACAACCCCAGCAAAGGCTCATACTGCAAATACCCTTATGCTGATGCTGAGTACTCTGCCCCTAAGTTTGAGGTGTTGGTGAATGAGGACCACTTTGAGTTCCTTGAATGGAAAGGTGGCTCCTATGGTTCTGTACCTAAACATTCAGTGAACACTTGTCATGGAAAAGACATCTTTGTTGGCAAAAACAAATATGGGCTAGGTAAAGTTTCTGCTAAACATGAGGCCTTCTTCCTGCCTTGGGAAGGCAAGGAGTACTGGTACAAGTCATATGATGCCCTGGCCATTAACAGAGATACCTACAGCCAGCAAATCTCACATGTTGTGTATTCTGTTGACCAGGTCAAACTGTTCCATCATCCACCAGAGACCATCCAGTTAGCCAGGGCCACCAACTATGAGTGCGCCAGCATTGAAAAGACAGTTCATTTGCAGAAGACTAGCACTGTAGAGAAGTTCTGGGACATTGGTAGAGAAACCCGTAATGGATCCACATCAACCATGAATGGAAAAATCCCAATCATTAACCCAGACAATGTGGACTTTACCAAAGAACAGAAAGTTAGCTTCTCTGAGGGGACAAAAATGATTGAGACCATCAGTCATTCCATGTCTGTACAGGTTCTGGTACCACCAAACCATTCGTGCTTAGTGAGAATGGAGGCAAGAAGGATGACTGCTGATATCCCGTTTACAGCCCGGCTAAGTCGTACGTACACTAATGGAAACACTCACTGGACCAGTGTCACTGGGACATATGATGGCGTGAAGATTGGAGAAATTAATGCCGTGGTAGAGCGCTGTATGCCTATCCCTGATGCCCCACCATGTCCTCTTGAAAGTGACTAAGGGCACTTTTGCACCACTGACAGAATAAAAAAATCTATCCTGAGTGAAATGGTAATATTATGAATTAACTGCCTCGATAGCATGTATCACTGTTAATAAAGAACATGTTCCAGTTATAGACACTTAATTAAATTTTTTTTAAACTTATTTGCAAACTAAATCTTTTTTAAAGTTGGATACCAGGGAGTTCAACACAACACCAAAAAAATTCAATACCAGCAAAAACAAAACTCAGTTAATCAATAAACAAATAAACAAACCTTAATTGCAATATATTGATAATAAAACCTTCTAATCACAGCCCAGAACAGTGCCGGCTCGAAATGTACTACAAAACCAGGCCATTCAGAGACTGGAAGAAAGCCAATTCTGATTGGTTGGTTCTGACAAGGAAACAGCCAATCGGAATTAACCCATCATTCAAAATCATAAGGATTGCATAAGACATGATGATGATGATGATGATGATGATGATGATGATGATGATGCGTTGTTTATTTAACTTCACACTAGTATCATTTAGCCAGACAACTACTGAGCTGGGGCGGGTGGCCTGGGAGGGAGACGGATGATTGACATGTTCTTCTGCAGCACAACATGTTTAAAAGACTTATTGGTTGATCCACGATTTTTTTTTTCATTTCGCTGAACTTGCCAAAATGCCAGCTTAGACAGTTGCCTAGTACACTTATATGGACGCATCCGTTTTAGTCATATCATCCATTTACAGTAGGTGTTAGTGGGGCAGACGGAGCTTTTTTTTTCTGCCTCTGCCTAGAACTGGCCATCACCCAGAACAAGGGCAACACTGTCTGGACATAACATTATAAAGATTCATTTTAGATAATGTGTCTGTATATTACAACCAGTATAGGTTGTGCAATTGGATTGAACCTTTTTCCTCGCCAACATATGTATATTTACTTTAAGACTGAACTTTTTTTAAAATCAAAAACAGCTCAAAGCAACTGCACCTTTTCTGTCCGTTCAACCTTGAACTAACAGCTTCTTCAGCAGTTGGACAGATTGTTTATATAGTCTAACAAAGTTGAGGGAGTAAGGGGTTTCTGAAAATTTTCCCAAGATCTACCCAAGATCCACGTTTTTTCCCTCCGTCAGCATGTTTAAACAAGTCCAAGTTCTGTCTTGTCATTCAAAACCTACTATACAGTTACACATATGACAGGTGCTGCGTTTGTTGAGATCATTCCCCTGTGCCCGTATTTATACTGTGTGCTGAAAAAAGTGCACACTGCTCCTATCTAAACAGTCGATCAGTGTGACAATCTCGCTATTTCGACTCTGCATGCAAAACCATGCAAACTAACACCAGACTCCAACTGGCCACATATTCTCCAAGAGCAAACATAGGTATAAACAGGTAGACTTGTTTTCCCCATGCAATAAATGGTGTTATTATTGTTGATACTCAACACAGGAATATTTGAGATTCACTCGCTTATAGTCTTCACACAAGGATTTGTTTGGGCAGGATTGTTGGACAAATATTGACGGTCTATATTTGTCATGACCACCATATTTACCTATCGCTATGGGAGATAACAGGGGAAAAATGCACATGTAATAGACAGGACATAGATATATACTCCTAGGGTCAAAAAAACGTAAGACAAAGTCAGGGAATCGAGATAGAAAGAGAGAGAGAGAGAGAGAGAGACTCACTAAGATTTCCCTATAACAAACTACAGAGCGAGAGATCTTTCCCATTACACAGTCTCTACAGAACTCTCTTGCTCTCCTCAAGTGAGCAAGCGAATTGATTCATTGATATAAGCACCAACCTAATGAGGATCAGGAATATCTTTATATAGAATCCTAATTCCTTCATTAATCCTTCATTACAGCTCAAGCCTCATTCACAACTCCTGCCTCCTTCATGAAGGCACACTCCCTCCATCCCATGCTATTGTTCTTCCTAGGAAATATCTCTTAGTCTTTGTCCCATGTCTCTTACAGCTGATCTGTTCTCATTAGTCTTTGATGTTCATTGCGGTTTAGACTGAAATATACTTCTTTTGTGTGCTGTATGGGTTTAGAAATATAAGACATATGTTTAATGAGTCTAGACCAACTGGGAGAGACTCATGTGAGAGCTCAGAAAGGAGAATATTCAGTGGTGAGAGAACTGTACTACATCACTGCACAATTTTCTATGACTGGTTAAGCTTTTTTTTTGTTTTTGTTTATAGAGTTAATGAAGTGTATGAATGGCTCTACTATAATAGACTTAGTACTACATTTAAAGTATATTCTTATATCTTTCATTTCCATTATTAGCAGCTGCTTGAGATATGAAATCGCCTATGGCTGTAAATGACTTCAGGTTAAAGTCCAGTACCTTTCCATGCTTCTAATAGCATGGGCTACTCATAAAAGAGTGTAATATACTCATAAAGGGTTTCTTGATGCTTTCTTTTTTCAGCAATTGTCCCAGACAGTTTCCTTTGATCAGCTAAGAACTCTTAACTAGTCAAAAAAATACTGAACTTTCTTTTTTCTGATTTAAAAAAAAAAAAAATTTAAAGATCCTATACTGATAAAAATTGGTTCATAAGGCTTTTGGAGTAGTTAAGGGAAATTAGGTAGCTTGTTAAAGAAGCTTCGAACCTTCTCAGAAAAAAACCCCTCTGTTGTAGGGCTTTCTACAAACGTCAGGGTGACAAAGTCAGAGAATCCTTACTAGGAATAAACTACTTCATACTACTGTATGCTGTCATTTCTGAAAAAAACTTTTTTGTTTGTTCAATTAGTCAGTTAGTTATTTAATTAGTAAATACCTGATTATTGTTTACAGGTATCTAAGCAAATCCTCTATTTATCAGTAAGTAAATACCCTAATAGACTTCTATTTGGGCCACCGTTTAACACTTATTATGCCTTGTTGAAGCTAATATAACAGTACACACACACACACACATACTGTACACACACACACACACACACACACACACACACAAACCACAACTTTCGATATTTCATTAGGGGTCATAAAGAAGGTCAACATGGGAGCACCATTACAGAATAAAAATACACCTTTTTCCTTAAATGTTTAATGAAACGATGAAGAATGGTGAAGTAAGATCAGTATACCTAGACCTGTGAAGATGAAAGGATTTATGCCACAGTCTTGACTTAGTGGGAAGCCATTCTATCAAATCCTCCAGTACACCTTAGAATGCTCCTCAGACATAATTCATGCTGGGTATGAGGAAAATGTATTTTCTTTCTTTCTCTCAAAGAAAATGATGAAATCGGTGTTTACCTGATTGCATTTTGACCTGCGGGCAAAATATCACCATCTGTTGTGGAGATCTTTGAGAAAATCCACCTAGCCTTGTGTCCAAATCCTTGGTATTACAAATTATTACATTATTATTATCTTTTTTTCATAAATGCAATTCAAAGATGACGGACATCTTAATGAACTCTGGTATTAATAAATCCAATCATCCAGTGCTAATTTTCTGTTTAAAATTAGACTTATCAGTTCTTTGTATGTAAATGGATTTTTCAGTTTATTCTCCAGGGTGAATCGTGAAGTGTGAAAATTTGTCAGAAAATCTTTTCATTCGCACGCTGAATCATAAACATTGACAGCAGTTCAGAGACATGTGCAAACAGCACACTGCCTCATCGAGTACAAGCATGCCAGGTCTCGAGAGAGAGTGAGAGAGAGAGAGAGAGAGAGAGAGTCAACACACACCATATAAACAATGTCATAGCAGATCAGTCAATACTAAACAAATAAATCACTTGTGGTTTTGTTACCCTTACATGTTCATTTTCTACAGCACCTTTAAACGGATTCAAATTCGCAAATGAGTCTCCAGTACAGCAGATCTTATCATTTACAGTTATCACCAGAGATAAAAGAGTGAGCCGGGTATCCAACTTTGCAAAGGTTAACTCATTCAGCCAGGTGTGTCATGCTTGGGGAAAGTACGCTTTGCTCTGATTACACTTCTATTGGTTGTCCTGCTTCCTCCTCAGCCTTCCACCAAACCCCGCAGACCTCACTGCAAATGTTTGCCTTGAGCAAAGAGAGGAGCAGGTGCGGATCTGGCTTCTTTTTGTGTGGAATAGAGAGGGGGGAGCTTAACTGCAGTCACACACTGCCATATCTCTGGCACACCCCAGGCACACGTTAGAGCCTGTGGCTGCGTGCTCATCATGAGCTGTAGCTATAGCTTTTGCTACTGTGTGAAATGGGCTTGGCTTCTAGTTACTTTTGTCTCTGTCATTGTCTTTATAAAAACTGGACCGGTTTTGCTCCTGGACTGAATGTCGAGGAGACATTAATAGCTGGCGCACTGTAAAAAATAAATAAATAAACAGACTGTTAAGTGTTAAACTAAAGCAAGACAACAAGTCATAAATAGATTTAATTCTACAGTAATTCCATACATTTTTCCAGTATATGAATTTCAATTTCTTGGAATTATTTCATCATTCATTAAAGCCTAACATTCTATTGCCGGTCAACAGAAACATTTCACACCACATAAACCATTAGTAACATTAACAATTATGTCTTGCATATCTATTTACTTTAATGAGTGACTGTGGTTGACCTGTGGTAACCCAGCCTAATCAGGAATTATTCCCCGTGAAACTACGTCTCTTAGGCAGTTTAATAAATCTTACTAATGGGCTTATTATGAGAAGCAGTCAATTGTAGCACATTCTTTTAAAAAGAAAACTAGTTAATTAATAAAACTGCTTTAATCGTAATGCATAAATCTTGAAACTGGCTACTAGTTTGGAAATTAGAAGTAGGATTGAGTGTAGTGTTCCATTATATGACACATATAACTTGACATGCATGTCTTATTTTTGCCTGGGTGATTGCATGTGAGTGTTGCTATCTTAAAGCCTCGATAACTCTCTTTTTTAAAATGAAAGACAAGTCACATCTTAAGATACAACACCAGCTTCAGCTACTTAAATGTCTCTGAGATATGTGCACATTTAAAAACGTTCCAACCATTATCACTTTTAAGTCCCTAAAAGCTTCTTTCTGCCCAGTGAGGTTTCTATTCCCTTATGTCTACCAGTAGGATGCATTAAGGAAACCTAATATCATGGGTGATCTGAAAGGGTGCAGGATCTAGCTAGAGACATCTTTGTCTCTAACATTGCAGGATAAGCTCTCCAAAGCTATTATTATATCTTTTGTCTTGGATAGTATTGATGTCTTGTTGAGGGAACCCAGAGTGATACGTCAAGAAACTTCCTCTTGCATTGTTTATTTTTTTCACGACTCATTTTTCCCTATAGAATTTGGAGAAAAAAATTTAGTCATCCTAAAGCCTTAGATCTATTGAACATTGCATTAAACTTTTGACTCTTGTCAAGTGTGCAAGAGTCTTATATATATATATTGAGAAGCATAGTTTTTTTTCCCCCCTTTTAAACTCTTTAGGTCATCTATTGTTGTGTAATACAAAAGTTTATTATTGTGAAATGTATATGTCAGGGGAATAACATGAGCAAGGGAAACCGAATGCCAGTGAAAGGAACCAAAACCAAAACTGTATTGGAGGTGATCCATGGAAAAAAAAATATTTTATTTCACTTGCAGGAAGATGTGTTCGCCGCATGTTTAACTTAGAATTCATTAGAAGTATTATGAAAACCCAAAGATCAATGAGGTGCAACAATAGTTTCTCATTAGAGTGAACTAACCCTCCCAAAGTGTTAATGAGTAACTTAATTCATTCAAAACGACTCCACATGCAAGTTTCACTAAAATTCTCCATTTCAATTCACCTTCAAGTTGATTTCACTGACTGATCCAACGAGATTCCTAACCGCATATTATGCCGCATAACATAGCTCATTCAAAATTTCCCAATATTTTTAGGGGGGATTAATCTTAAATTAATTAGCTGGCCTAATGTGTAAGTAAAAGCTTCAGGGTACTGACTAGTTATATTTTGTTTGCCTGAAATCCAAACTGCCCAGGGTTAAAGGTTATCTAATATAACGCAACGTATGGACAATCTTGTAAGCAATGTTAAGAACAACAAAACAGACTAAGTAAGATAAATTCATTATATGTGTCGACGTTTTGACAGAAAGTCGGGTCATTTCAGCTATGTTTTTGTTCTTCTGTCTTCAAATAAGAAAAGATTGCTTGTCTTCACTGTACATTAAAAAATCTACCTATGTTCACTAGAACACTGCAGATTGCATGACAGCCAGCGTGTGTAGTTTAGCAGGCTGTAGGACATCATACATAAAGTTTATACATTCTCTACAGCACATACCTATTTTTTATTTTTTTTTGCAAAAATCTTTAAGAAGAAAGGTTCTTTTCCAGATTCTTTTCATGAAAATCTTGAAATCTGCCTGTCAGATCTGTCATTTTATTGACCCCTGGGTTTTACTGTCTACTGATAATCCTTATTTCCTGCTCTTTTCACTTTTAACCTCGTCACTGCTCATGCCAAACACAACAACTCCAAGATCTAAACTTGCTAGAATTTTGGCCCGTTACTGTGATTCTCTGCGGCTGGACTTTCTTGCACAGGGGTCTGACCACGTCTGATGGCCGTTGACAGCCAGTCACGGAGCTTCAAAGGAACAATGGAAGCTCTAGATGTGTGACTGCTCAGGCCTTAATCCTTTTAAAGCAGAATCCCATCCGGATCTTTTTCATCCGCCCTCACAGAGACATGACTTTTTCCGAGGACTCTGTAATACATCGCATTAGGAGATAAAGACCTCTTGCTTACAACCGTAGCATGCTGACAAGAAGTCAAAAAAGTCACCCTCATTTTATCTTTTTTTTCCTCTCTCTCTCTCTGATTATCTCCTTGTTTACATTCTTTTCACCTGTAACCTCTCTTCACTTGTCTGCAGCAAATCTGTTTTACCTACGAATAATTCTGAGGACGTCATGACTGTCTTTTATTCAGTCGGTTAATTTTAAATCCTGATAAACATCCTCTCTCTACAACAACAACAAGAAATAAAAAAATAATAATATAAAAACATCTGGAAATTCCATTGGTTAAGACCATATTATCATATGTTCCCAGGGGACATGTAAGAGTTTAGGAGGTTTTCCCACACTAGCATTGGTTTAGAATCAAATGGAAACTTTTGATACTTTCAACCTAAGCTTTTAACCTTGAATTCAATGTAAATAAGTCATGTGTATTTAAAAAAGAAATGCAGCTTTGTGGATGGGTCTTATACTCCATATACTGTAGACCCATTTCATTTTAAAAAACCTTAGCCTTGGTGCACAGTAAGGATGTTATTTGGGAGTGTATAATTGTGCTGCTGCTCATAGTAGGTGATGGATTAGAGTATTTTCCTTCATGGCTGCACAGACTACAAGGTTGGATACCCAGACATCACATCTGCCACTGCCGCTCCCCAGAGACCTCTGGGGCATGGGAACCCACCTCCTCCCTCTCATCTGGGACCCTGTGCTTTACTCCTGCTCACTCTCTCCACTCTCTCACAACATACACCGTCATCATTTCTCATATCACACTCCTACTTGGTTGTTTTTTTCCTCACTCTCTCTGATCTTACCGTCTCCCCTTAATAACCTCTGTGTCTCTTTATCATTTTCCATTTTTGTCTCCTCCTTATTTCTCTCTCTCTCTCTCTCTCTCATCATTTCTTTTTTCCACTCACTGCCCCAAGACAGTTGTTATGCAATCATCTAATTGAGGATGTGATATGAAAAACAGACATGGGAATCGCAAGAGTTTTTCCCAGAAACAGTTTCAGCTGCGAAACCCCTCCTGTCTGCAAAGTTGTGGTTTGTGGAGTGTTCGTATTAACAGTGTAGTTACACGCCCAGAGATTCAAGCAATATTTGGAAAGTGATGGAACTCTGACAACTCTGACAGTAAGTGGGGGAGGAGGTTACAGTTTCTGTCGTATCTCATGCCAGGGATCTGTGAATTGACCTACTGTACATTAATGTTAATGTAGAGTTAACCTTTACGGTTTTTACACTGTCTGGCCAAAAGAAGTCACCCATTCAGAATGGTCTAATTATTGGGCTGAATTAAGTACCAAAAACAATTAAAGAGATTTGAATATACTGGAATTGGGTTAAGAACTTCCCCACACACTATTACAGCCAGTAAGGGCCATGCTGATTATTAAACTACGTGTGGTGAGAAAAGAATCAGAAACGGAGAATTCTTAAATGCTTAATAAAGTTGCATAATAAAAAAACTGACAGAAATAATTCTTTTCAGGGTTTAATAGCGAATATAAGAGTATTTCCACATGCATAATGTAATTCTGAGAACACACAGGATCAACTAAACAGTTGTGTGGCTTTAAGAAAATCACTTGTTAATGAGACAAATCAGGAAACACTTAAATTAGGAAGCACTTAATTTTGACCAGTAGAAAAAGTCAAGTTGTCTGATTAGTTCAGAGCGATGGGCATGTCAGTGAAGAAGGGAAGCACATGAAGCGGTGTAGGCATCATGCATAGTGCCCACATCATACAAGCCTCTGGAAGCAGTGTTATGAGCTGGGGTTGGTCAGTTGATCAGGTCTATTCTCAGCAACCTTATGTGGCCATAAAATGAAGTCAGCTGATGACCTGAATGCACTTAATGACCAAGGTAGAACATCTGTTATTATACATTAGCATATTAACGAAATCAGTTAGAACATTGCAATAGAATATTGCTTGATTTAAAATGATTCACGTTAAAAACACAAAATTTCTTTCACACATCTAGCATTAAATGTGTGTTCTCAAGATCAGATTACTTGAAGACTGGCAAGCGACGCCCTAATGACCGCGCCAATAAGCCTGCTAGATTTCCATGAAATTTGATTGAATTAGTATTAGTTTGCCTTGGTACAGTATAATTTCGAGTATGGTTAACTGAACCTTAATTCAGCAGGACCGTTACCCTTAAGATTAAAGCTTTTTAAATATTACACTGTGGACAGTGAACTGCATAAGAAATGCAAAAGATAAACCTGATTATGCTTTTTTATTTTCTTGTAAAACATGCCAAGGGTACAAGAATTGAATTCTACCCTGTTAAAGGTAGAAAAGTTTTTGGAATGCTACCCCAGATTACTGAGGCTCATTTAGCGAATCCTAGGCAGAACCAGGTCTGAGCCATCCATTAGGTTATGTACTGAATTTTTATTCTGCAAATTTTCTTTATAACTGAGAATAATGATAGTACACTGAATTAACATGGAAGCTAGAATGAAGCTACAAATGTAGATAAAAATAAATGTCCATGTATGATTTCAATGATTTGCTGCATTTGCTCCAAATTGCAATATGTCTCATATTTTATAAATGTAATGGCCAATTTTCCTACCTTATAATCGCTTGGAGGCTCAAATTCTTTTGATAAGTTACAGGTTATGTTGTTATCAAATTTGCTAGTACGGGTTTGAATTATGATTTCTCATAAAGCCTCAACAGCTAATGTTAGCTGTAGGTTTATTACAATATTTGCAATTTTTATGGAAACTTCAAGTTACTATATATATTTGTACATGCTTTCGTATAGGGATAAATTTGGTATGGTTGTACGGAAATTGTGCTAGTTAGCTTAATTTGGGCCAAGCCACACATATTCGCACTGTCATCTTGGAGAACTGACTTTTTTGCAGTATAAACTGTGATTCTCTTTCTCTTTAAATGCTGGCACAAAACAACTCCTTAAACATAGTAAAATAAATATAAAAACACCTTTTTTGTATTTTTTTTTAAGTCACTTTTTGCAAGTAAAAGCTCTAACAATGTTTGCTTTTTACTTTAACTTAAAAGTACTCTAACCACAAATCTACTGGAAAGTCACTTTAGGTCTAATATAGCCATTGCTTTACCTAGCTTCTGCTGCAGGTGTAAAGTGTAAAGGTGTAAAGTGCCTTTCCAATAGACTAGTTATTAGAATACCTTATACTAGGTCAAGTATAGCGTTAAATACTTTTACCATTGTTTGAAATTGAGGACCACTTCACCAGTTTGTCTGATATACGTTTTAGCTAAAAGCAGTGCACAGTAAACAGCTGTGCTAGTTCAGTTAGTTCAGAGGAAAAGGCATTTTTTTAATTTTAAGGCATTTATGCATGACCTGTTTATGAGTGGGGTCTAAAAAGCAACAAGGACTGCTTTGAAATGTTTGTATCCTGACCTAGCAATTAAAAAATATATATATAATAATAATAATGTAGAGATGAATGCTCAATGCAACTCATGATCTTTTACGACTCAAAGTGAAATAAGGAAGGTATGCTGCACTATTTTGAAAGACCTCTGGGACATGTGGTTTAGTTAGAGGCTCCGTTTGTTCTAGTCAAGTTATGTGAAGTGTGTGGATAAGCTCTTACTGAGGGTCCAGGCAAAAACATTGAAAGTTTAGCTCATACTTATATCTTATTGCAGTCAGAAGGCTTCTACTACACATAGTCAAGCAACCATAGTCAAGCAAATAACCAGATGAAATGTGCTTCTTCTTAAATGGTTCAACCGGTAAACAACAACAGACAGGGGAACACACTTAGAGACTTAAAGACATAAAGAAATAATCAGATCTTTAGTTCTTGTAGAAATATTGGCGCATAAATTGTAACTTGTAAATTGTAAATTGTAATATGTGGGGGTGTGGTATTTACCAATAAGGCGTCTAAGATTATAGACCGCATGATTCTGAAATATTGCATGTACTATTGCTTTCAGAACAACAAGGGCAAGTGAACTGGGTGTTGGGGTGCTGTCAGTGCACCTTTTCATCACTCATCAAACACAAGATTCTGCTCAGTGCTCATGGTCTTGCCAATTATTTCCAATTTTTCACTTAACTGCAAATGAACTCAGCTCTTAAACTGCATATTATGTCCGACATTTGTGCTCTAGGGTTGGCTCCTTTTTCACAGAATTAGTCGAATTCTGATCAAAACCACTCATAAAGCAAAAGATGGGATTTGTTGAAAAAAATCCATATTTTTATATCTTGCTTCTCTGAATGCTAGAACCAAGAGGCAGCCTCAGGTTCTAAAAAATCAAGCCAACGTGGACGTGCCAAAACATTCAGATCCACTGGCTGGAGTCAATCCTCTCAGAGCCCCATGTTAAAATGCTCAACATTACAACAGAAAAAAAAAAACATCTTTCCTTGTCTGGTGTAAAAAATTGTTTTGATCTTGGGGGATTTTTATGAAACTCATCAGTTAAAATTAGATTAAGCCGTACAATTATGCATAATTAGGGTTGTGCTAATTTAAGTGACAGCAGGTGACAATGCAGGTGTCAAATTGCTTGTTGTCATGATGCTACCCATCACTAACCAGCTAAATGAAAAGTTTAACTTACCACAAGAAATGTATGAGTTGAAACCGGACTCCATGTAGGCTACGAATAAAGAATTTACTCAAATGTATTAGCATATAAATTAAGGTTTTGCACCGTAGCATTTTAAGCTAATACTAAGCTTGCTAGCTTGTGGCGACTTAAATATTTTTAATGCAATCCAAAACCAAAAGCCTGGCACTGCTGATCAGTCTGAATCTCATCTGATCTTTCAGTTTATTGTTCTTGATGCACAGCAGCTTTAGCACTACTCAACTGCAGTGGATAGTTCTGATCTCTCTGTATAAGATATCTGTGTGTTAGCTGACAACAGTTTACTGCTGTTTACTTCCCAGCGGTGTGTCGTACACATCACGGATCTCAGGAAACCAGACCTCTACTCCATGATGAGGGTTCTTTTACACAGATATTGTCTTGCCCATTTCACTACCTCTTCGATTATATCCAAGTATAGAGTGGCCCCCAGATTCTGCCTCTATTCCTTTTATACTTAACGCTGAGGTGCAATGACAGTGTAATATTCACGGTTTCAACAGGGCTTAAGACAAAACATTGAAGATCCAATTGGAAATATGTTCAACCTTTTGTGTAGAAAACCAAATTGAATTGAGTAAGGTCAAAATAATATAAGGTTCAAAAGATAGAGGTAGTTAGATGTAGAGTAACTAAAGAACACAAGTCCTTCTTCAGCTGAGCAACTGTGTCTAGTACCTTTAAATAAAATTTTATTAGTTATTCAAGTACTGTTAGTATTGCTTTTGTTCTTTGAGCTGATTGTACATCTGCTGTACCTCACCATACTTCACTCAGCTAATGTGCTGAAATATAGCTGTATCAGTTAAAGCATTTGGTCATTTAGAGAAATTTGATAAATAAATGTGCTTGCTCACCTGTTTCTTTCAAGCTTATGAGAACAGCTGGATGTCCATCAACACCCACACTACCCCTAAGCCTGTCACTGCCTTTCCTTTAGGAACATCGGAACACTGAACTCTGAACACATGGGCGAGCAGTTAAGGACTCAGCATGTTCTACATAAATGTTCTCTCTCAGTCCCTTTTCATTTTTTTTAATTAAGTAATACATTCTAACTAAGATTCTGTGGACTTTAGTGCTACGAAAACCATATGCTGTAGTTTATGAACAGTGTTTTTAAAATAATAATGGATATATTTGGTTTATTTAAGATTACTGGGATGCACAAAGGAAAAAAAAAATCTTATTCTCTTTCCCAGGCCTTGGGGAATTTCAACCCCCATTAGGTCTCAATTTTACTGACGGTTTTGCATGTGTTTGCATAGCACAGGATTCTTAGCAAGCGAGACTCATTTATACAACAAATAAGAGTTTCATCCTAAGTCTGTTAAAAGTCTGTTAAGTTACAATAACAACAACAGTCATTAACCAATAACCATAACAGTCATTTAAACGAAGAACATCTCAAAGTTCCTGTCTGTTTACTGTAAACAGACATGTGCTGTGAGTTATCATTTTCCACCCATGCATCTCGTTCCCAGGCGCTGTTGGAATGCAGCTGCTGAACCAGTCAAAATGAGCTGGGAATGGCGAGATCGTCCGGGTTGGACGGTCAGCATGCTTCGCTGCTCCAGGCTCATGTGCTTTGTTTCAAGGTGAGTAATAAGATATGATGCCAGGTGACAGGTAAGGGAAATCCGAGATACACACATACACATAGCCTGTAAATTCAGCAGTTTAGTTCTGCACTCCTAGTGGGAAATACAAAAAAAAATTACCAAAAATTTAAATTAAATAAATAAATAAATAGCGGCCACACAGAGACTGCTGCTTTTATGACCCCTTAGAACATTCTTCTTCATGTCCAACTGTGTTTTACATAATTACTTTGTTTGTGTGTATAGACTGAGAGTATGCAAAGTATCTGCTGAGAGCGAATGGACATGTTGACATGCTCTAAGCTAGACTGCTGTGAATGTTTGCCTGCTTCCTGTAGCTTAAGTAGGATGAAATCTTGCATCTTTCCCCATGAGATCTTTAAAGCTATGGACATTTCTTGTTGACAATAGCCCTGAAAGCCCAAGAAAGCGTTCAAAAGCATAGACTCAAGAGTTTTGAAAGCTATGGACCTTTCTTATTCACATAACAGCGTCTGGTATGTCCTCTAAAACAACTAGACATTGTTTTAAAAGAACTGCTCACCTAAACTTTTTAAGAAAGAAGGTAGATTCGGGAACATAAATGAGCTCTTTGTCTTTCTTCTCACCATTTCATTCCCACCCTCCTCCCATATTGTAATTTTTGTTCCTTTGTGATTTCCTATCCCTTTGTGATTTCCTTAGCCAGACTTCACACCTCCTAGACGAACATGAAAAGGCCTGAAGTGAGTCGACAACTAAAATTGTCATTGTTTGTCCAGTGTCACTGGAGACATTTGAGGAGCCTGTGAACCTCATGGATTTGTGGGTCTATGTTTAAGCATTTCAACATATGAAAAGGTCTATGTGTAGTTGCTAGCCTGTTGTAAATGGATGAGAATTAGTCCAGATAGGTGTTAATAAATAGGTGAATAAAGTACGTTGGAAATGAGTATCACGAATGTGTTCTGTACGTTTGCTTTGTCCATACAATAAATGAGGAAGGACATGAACACTTTTGATCTCCTGGTAACACTCTGTGTGTGTGTGTGTGTGTGTGTGTGGCTGTCAATAGACTTTGGGGCAAAGTGGAAATGTGGTCATGGAAATAAAAGCACTGGCTTCCTGTGGATATAGGATGCGTTTTTAGACACTAAAAGCATTCTCTTTATGCTCGCTGCAATACTGCACAGGCCCTGGAACGCTTTCATGAGTGTGGTGTAAATACATTATAGTGCTTTCACTGCATATTAAACATGAAAGCTCTATCAATATAACTCAATACCATAACTGTTTACATATCCACTGACTGTCTACTTTAATAAGAACACCTGCTCATGTTTGCAGTTATCCAGATACATAACTAGTCAGTCACCTGGTATTTTGTAATCTTTTGCCTAGGTTTATATATTCTGTGCCCACAAGATTTACAAGCTGTGCTGTGTGAGATGCTTTTCTGCTCACCAAAGCTGCAAAGAACTGTTATTAAAGTAGAGAATCTAGATATTCTTATCTAACCTCGCTCACCAATAAGGCATTCTGTAAGCAAAACTGGATTTTTTTTGTTTGTTTACACCATTCTTTGTGATTGCTATGTGTGAAAATCCCAAGTGACCATCTGTTTTTGAAACACACAAACCAGTCCATCTGGCACAAACGATCACAAAGACACATTTTCTCCACTCCGATGTTTAATAGGAAGCTCTTGACCTACAGTATACTGTATCTGTGTAATTTGGTTCATTGTGCTGCTGCTACATGGCATTCATATACATTGGCTGATTGGATTGCTGTACGACCAAGAAGTTCCTATTAAAGTGGAAGTGCTTACAATATGTTCCTATTACAATGTCTGGTAATCATTTTAATGTATTCTAAATTATAGATGACCGGTAAATGGCCAGTAATTATTATACAGTATTTTAAATTAAATACACACATACAGATAAAAAGGCAGAAGGTTCCATAGCAGCAAACTCAAGGTCAAGTCAAGTCATTCCAGCATGGCAATTTTGTTTGGAGGTCATTAGCAAAGTCCCAGAACTCCATAAGCTTCTTCCCTACAATTGAGCTGCAGACAATTACCCAGAATACGGAGGCAATTATTTATGATCCATGATGCTTAGCTTTCCACATACAAAATAAAAGTCAAGAGGCCGTTCTAGTTTATTTTAGAAAAGAGTGACGTTAATTTAACCTTCAAACCCAGTCTATATGTATGACTGAACAAAGCAAATAAATAACTAATTAACTAGCAAAATAAGTGCTTGCTAAAAAAGTAATTGAGGTCCAGCTGACCTATTTTTGTATCTGCATGAAATGCTATCACAGCTCCTTGGAGATGCCCTGGTAATGATTATTGTCTGGCTCCAACTTGATGGATTTTATGACTAAATTCAGCTGAACCTCAAGTTTAGTAGAGTCAGGAACTGAAAAAAAAATACATCAGACCACCACAACTAAAAGAACTTAAAACAAAAAGACAAGATATAGATAAGTAGGAGGGCTGAGTGGTGCTACTGTTGTCTCAAGGGAGTCATGGATGGAAAAAAAGGCCACATGGTTCCCAAAAAGTCCAGCAATGACTGTGTTTTTCCTCAACATCGCCTTCTGTCTTGATATCAGTGATTTCTCATTGCCTGATATTTACTCTGTCTGTCACAGCTGAGGTCCCTGAGAAAGTTCAAAAGATCCTGAAGGAAACTACAAATCAGCCAAGTCTAAGAATAGAGTAAACTCTATTCATATTGTCTTTATCGTTTAATGCTTTACTGTTTTTCCCAAGTGTTTTCATACTACTGATTGGGGAAAGAGAATAAAACACAGAAGCTGCTGCTGGTTTTACATGAAGAAGATCAACAAGGGAGCAATTGTGTGGCATAAAATAAGACTAGAGTTTTATTGTCATTATAACATTATGCAAGGTCGTGGTAGGACCAAAAAACATCCTCTAAGGCATTGGTGAAATATATCAGAGAAAATGACAAGAGTACAATGCAAGATTATCATCGGACATGTAATGCAAATTGGGAAAATGTAAAATCTGTAGCATAACCGATTCAGATAAAACATAACATTCAGATAACATAAAAATTTCAGAATTTTATATGAATTTTTATTGACTGGCATGCAAAACATGGACAATTCTAAAAATAAAAAATAGCGTAAATGTGACAAACATATATGCGGCGGTAGCTGATATCAAGCAATATCAGTACTTTTCAGCTAAAACCAGTGCACTTTCACAAAGTTGCTGGTGGAAACCTATCTAGGAGGCTCATGGATGGCATCAGAAAGGTCACAAGAGCAACAATGAGGTCATGCAGCCCGAGTGGGTGTGCCAAGAGAAGGACCTGCATTAAGAGATGCTGGGCGACACAGGGTCTACACTGTGAACCTTCACACAACCTCCTTTTAAACAAAAGGGGGAAGTGTCTCTGTGTGACTGGCCCCAAGTGACTTCCTGTTTGTGACTCTGTGGCCAAAAACAGAGCCAGATACCATGTTGTTCTGCAGTTCGGACAGCGGTGGAGTGCCGTAGCGTTGCCGGGTGTCTCTCTACACGTCGTCTTTCGCCGTCTGTAGGTGGAGCGTCACAATGCTGGGAAGCAGCTGGCCCACTATAAAAGAGACAAGTGTGTGTTTTTGTATGCAATCAGTAGTGGACCCTAAACAAATGTTTTGTTGTGATATGTGATTATGTGACTCGTCACTCATTGGTCTGATATGACATTAGATCAGGTCTCTGTTTTTGCATCACTCAGTCATTCATTATCGTAGATTCATTATGTTAAACATTAGACAAGCCACAGAGCATTGTATGATGAATGTAGGGGGTTGTGGGTGGTGGTGGAGGGGGCAGGATGTATAAATCAATTGTTGATTCACTGAGGAAGCTATAACGCTACAATAGAACCACAATGGGACATTGTACCAATTTCAGGTGGTCACGAAAGGTCTTGAATTTGTTACTCAAAGGCCTTAGCAAATGATTGAAAACATTTTGCCTAACCTCAGTTGAACGAGAAAGTGATGAGTCGCTAGAAAATGTGTTTTTGTTGAAATGACTTTTCAGTGGAAATGAAAACTATTTGGTTAAGATAAATAGGGTAATATATTGCTCCTGAGTTTTGAATAAATTCTTGGGAAATTTTGCTTTTCAGTCCAAATTTAAGTGGTTTTCTAATGAAATTAATAAAACCACATTTTGTGAAGATCAAATTTGAAATCAGAATCAGATTAATTTTACTGCCCATACATGTATGCCCATACATGTATGCATTCAGGATTTGTCAGGATCTAAAACTGGTCAAATATAGATGCATATACATATGGGTATATAATGTAATGCAGGTAATACAGTGCAACAAGGTAACATTATAAACAAGTTAGAAACTGTCCACAACTGTCATTGTCTTTGTATGTGATGTCTTTTTATTGTATTATTTGTGCTGATTTATTGTATCATATTATTTCTGCTCTGTTTAAAATGTTCGTATTTGCCCTACATACAAAGACATCACAAGGACAGTTACAAAATAATAGTAAATATGTATGTAAATTGTTTATGTAAAATGTAAATGTGCTAACTAAATTACTAAACTA
This sequence comes from Heterobranchus longifilis, assembly GCA_028570985.1. Lineage (NCBI taxonomy): Eukaryota > Metazoa > Chordata > Actinopteri > Siluriformes > Clariidae > Heterobranchus > Heterobranchus longifilis. Next base: position 10,551,472 of record JAOVVB010000029.1, read on the forward strand.
AACTACTAAATTAAATTACTAACTAAATGACTAGCAAATAAAAATTTTATTTGTCACATACACAGTCATACACAGTACGATATGCAGTGAACTGCTTATAAACTATGCTTATAAACTATGCATTTAGTTATGACTAAACTAACTTAATGTATGGGGTCTTTAACAACAAATAAACAAATAAACAAACAAAACCCAACATAGCAAGTGTATTCTGAGCTGGGAAACATCCAAAGGATGTTTATAGGCATTAAATTCACAAATGTTGGGGAAAAATTGAGTAGGAGGCTGATTTTAACATTCTTGCCCGAGCCGTATACCCATTAAAATCTGTTATAACACACACACACAGCAAAATGCCCAGTATTAAATCAACACAAAGTGTTAATTCGAGCATGCCACAAACTACTGTACAATTAAAAGTGACTGTTTTTAAAAAAAACTATGCTAACAAACCATGCACTAACCTTAACGTTGGTCTTTTGGATGATTAGCCTTAGTTTCTTAGCTGGCAGGTTGTGGAATGCATGTGGCTGCACATCACTGCATCACAGGATCCTGACCAGTGTAAAGTATTATTTTTGCAAAAACTCAAATCCTTTCTATGTATGAAAACTCCTCTCTCCGTTGACCCCATGACCCTGAAACGTGAGGTCAATATTGGTGATTCAGCAATGGTGTGAACATAGGAACTTTGTCCTACTCCAAATGGCACCATATCCAGTCTTCACTTGAGTGTGGAACATGCATTTAATTAAAAGCATGGCAGAACAACACTTAAATGTAAAGCATAAACATACATGTGTCATGTAGAATACTATATGAAGAATATGAATATGTATTAACCATGATAACAGAGTTGTTGTTGGTTGTACTAAGGCATTTGGAAGTTACTGATGACCTGTTTAATTCACATCCTTCCTTTTGGCATTATCGAAATTGTTTTTTTTCCCTTTGCTTCTTAGCTTCCCAAAGCGACACAATGTCTCTGGTACAGACCATTCTCTTCTCTTCTGTGCTTTAATGCCCTTGTTTTTTTCACAGTGTATATTATATTTAGGCGTATGTTATCATCTCTTTTGTGGAGAGTGTGCTCTGTTATCAGTGTTATTTTGCATTGTTAAGGAGTCTGTTTTACATGTAAATAATTCAATAACTACAGCAATCTAAAAGCAATTCTGTCTAATGGAGTTTTTCATTCATTAGCTTTACTAACGAAAATGTCTCTATCTGTATCTGTATCTACTGTACCAAAACAAGCCATGGCTAATGTATGTAATGATAATAATAAAGCTGTGTTACTGATATACAATACAGACAGGCTGAGGATTTGCCCCAACATGTCTTGAGGCAACATCTGCTGCTGTCTCTAGTAACTCCACCCACTGTTTGGATATTAATAAAGCAAAAGCTAAAAAACCTTTACTATGCAATGCATTGTTTCTAAAAGAACATTATAACTTCAATGTATGTTTAGCCCTCCTAATCTGTTTCTCAATAGTCAGACAGCTCCAGACCATAAATCAGGCAGTACATGAAGGACAAAAACATGTGGAATGTAGCTAGATAAATTAAATATGAGATCATGGCAAAACTTCTTTTTTATGTATTGAATTGATGTCTTATTGCAGGGAACATCCATGGTTTTTTTTCTATTTTTTTTATTTTTCCTAGTCTTTGAAAACTTTTGCTCTTTACTGTATATTTTCCAATAATCTCAGAGGATAGTCTTTTTACTGTTGTTTAAGCTATAAAAAGAAAAAGAACCCTAGATCAGCACTACATGCTTGGCTTATGTAGCCCACGAGATGACAGATGAATGCCAATCAGAAATAATCTTTTTTTTCTTTTTTTACCTTGTCATTTTTTTTCTAGCACATGCTTATGTCCCCGAAAAACATTTGCCTTTTAAGCATAATTCCTATTAAGATTTTTGGCCTAAAGTGTTGCCCAGTTCAGTACTATAATGGAGTATTGTATTTTAAAAACATTGTTTGACAATGCAAAGGTAAAAGTCACACATATCTTTTGTTGGATTTTTAAATATAACAGTTTGTGTACTTTATGTACTATCTAAAGTATAGCATTGTTTAAAACAGCACAATCTGAAGAACAAGTCTGTTTGTTGGTTGGCCTTGCGATTCGATTTAGGATTTATTTTTTCAGAAGAAGAATGTCTGTGTTGTTTTATTGCTTATCTGTAAAATGTCAATTAAATATGATGTCTTATTCCTTTTCTATAACTATAGAGCAACTGTAACCAAGAATAAGCAATTTCCCTCTGGGATTAATAAAATTCTTTGAATCTTTGAATCTGAATCTTCGAATCTATACATAACTATCTTCAAGAGTTACTAAAAGGGGACAAGGGTTGCAAAAGCACAAAAAATATGAATACTAGTGGTATTTTTTTTACAAACGGATTTTACTGGATGCTTTAATTGCAGTTAATTAGTAAGGCTACAGTGCACATAAACATCAGTAATAGATTTTTGTTAATTGGGAAGAAGATAAAAATCTATTACTGATTTTTGAGACTTTGAAATACAAAGAATGGATATTATTTTCTTTAAAGTGTAACTTTTAGCCACAAAATTATAATTGAGGACTGAATAAGATAAAACATCCAATTTTACGTGGATCCCTGACAGAAGGTTGTGAGGATGTCATAATACAAAAATGGATTTAAAAATTAAACTTTAATTTAACTGAAGTAGTGTCTCAGTGGTGGATGTTGATGTTTGATGGGAATACAGGCCATGTCTTAAAGCTTTTTTAGACAGCCCATGGCCTCAGCAGGGGCATGAATTCAGAGGCCCATATATCCTTCTGAGGCCCCACACAAAGGAGCAACTTCCCAAGTTAAATACATAAGTTGAAATTTACTTTTAAAGAAAATGTGGGTTATGACACGCAACCGTTCCAGATAGGATGACAGTTCTCACACTTCTGATCCCAGCGTGCAGTGTGAGAGCTGTTTCTGCATGTCTGTACACAGTTCTAATTATCTCCCTATCATGGGTGCCACCTCTACAATCAGCCTCTTTTCCCAGGCCTTCAGGCCGTGCTGCCTCCAGAGATGTTTCCCACACTGCCTGCAGTTACCTGCAGCTTTTTTGGCACCTGCCTACACACACAAAAACACACCCTGAGGGAATGGTGCCAATTTAGAGAACTAAATGAATCAAGAAGGAAATCCATCGCCTCGGGGTGTTGAAACTGCTCGTCACACCATGTACTTACTCAAAATAGAGTAAAAGCAATTTACCTTACTCATCACAACATGGGAAAGGGATTAAGTCATGCTTTCTTTCCAGTCACACAAGAAGACTTTATAAATTATATAGGCTATTACATCTGAAAGAGCATCATTTAACTTTAAATAACGGGTGCATTATGGCCAACATAATGTGGTCTGTGAACTACAATTTTAATATTGTCTGCACTTTGTGACATTTTTATATAAATGCACTTGACATTCGGGCAATTATATATAATATAAGTATGCCATCTTCTGTGGATAAGAACATAAGTGCATGCAAGTCAGAACATTTCAAATGTTGATATTGCAACTAAAAATAGGCTTAGTGAATGTGCAGAACTGCTTTCTTGCACTGCTTAATCATCCTTATTGAAGCCTTTACTCACTCCACTTGCCTTGAAGATTGGGTAATTGAAGGTGGGGCTCTATACGACTCTGTGTTTGCTGATAAACTCCTGAAACTTTTCCTGTGCCAGGCAGCATTCTTCATCTCATAAATTATGGTTTATCTGTCCTTTAATATCATTGTAGTCTCCAAAAATGAATCAGAGATTAAATCCCTTATCTAAACACAGAACCTATTAACAAAACAACTGTATGATATGAGCTGGTCAAGGGGATTTTAAAAGTAACACAGAGTATGTAGGCTATTGATGTTTGAAGTAAACTCTATTTTGAAATGATCTTCTTTGTATGGTGTTTCTGAAATGTAAGGCTGTTTTTTATTGTTTTTATTTATAATATATTATAATTATTATAATATTTCTTTATA
>JAOVVB010000029.1:10557555-10573813 GCA_028570985.1 Heterobranchus longifilis
ATCTCAAAGATTTGTGGATATAAGACCCATCAGGATCATGGTAGCATTCTGGAGCATTATGTAGCTTTGGTGAGTGAGCACTTTTGTAGCATTACAAAGAAAGCCTTACAATGAGCTTTACTGTAAATACTGTACACCCAGTGAAGCATAGCTTTAGGGTTCATGATTTTGTTTTCTTATATTGGTGGAAATCACATCCAAACATTAGTATATTTACAATTGAGTAAACATCGATTATCCGGCATAAAGTAGGCATATAAAGAATGTATTGTGATGAAGTTTCAAGAATAAAATCCTATTATATATATATAGGGAACGCCAATTAGCTTAATCTGCATGTCTTTGGACTGTGGGAGGAAACCCCTAAACCTGAGTAAACCACTTAGCCAACATACTACTACTACTACTACTACTACTACTACTAATAATAATAATATGCACTTAAACGATCCCAATATCCACTGAATACCGTAATAACTGCATTTTTAACATTAACATTGAGAGTTTCGTTGCATACCGTACACTGTTTGCTACCCGAACACGTGACAATAAAACTTGTGGATTTCCCGCTTCTGCGTTTTAAACGGTTCAACGCGCGTGAAAGGGGCGTGGTTTTCCCACTGCCTCCGTGTGTGTGTGGAGTAAAGGAGTGCAGATGAATAGCTGTTGTAAAAGCGCTGAGGCGGAGGGAGCTTTGAATCCCACTCACTGACAGTGCTAAGGCGAGGTCACACGCGCGCGCGCGGAGGAAGAAAAGCGCCATATCTGGATATAATCCTATATTCTCTCTCTCTCTCTCTACACACATCTATCTATCTCTTTCTCTCCGTGTGTGTTTTTCCTTGTAAGCGAACCCAATGTTGGATATATGTTAAAACGCGGAACCGTACAGCTCCCATAAGAAGGAATGCATCTTTTCCTCGTGAAACTGATTGGTGTGATTTTTCCGCTGATTGCTCTGACGCATGGTAAGGACGCCACTCGAAAATCATTACCTGTTCATGTTATTTACACATTTTGCACATCGGTGTAAGAAAAAAGAAATAAATAAACAGACGGATTTGTAACTCCTGAAATTTAGATTTACAAAAATGAATAATAAACGCAACAAGAAGAGAAAATATCCAAGTAGAAAACCACTTGTTGCGCGCAGGAGGAAAGTCAATCAACGGAGTGTGTGTGTGTGTGTGTGTGTGTGTGTGTGAGACTCTAAAACTTGACCATAAAAGTTAAAATAGGATGGAATGTACTTAAATCTATAATAATAATAATAATAATAATAATAATAATAAGTTTAACTTCATATAGACACTGAGCATCAGGTGAGTGTAAATCACATAACGGTTCCTGTGCGCTCCGCTTAACTTTATTCTGCATCAGACTTATAACACTGGTGTGTCGCTTTGTTTGTTCATATCTTATTAATAAATAATAACTGAACAACAATAACAAAAACAACTCACTAGTGATTATCATTATAAATAATAAAAACAGTAAAAAAAAAGAAAAGAAAAAGGAACTGGTGAGGGTTTCGGTGTGACTTGGTTCACGCGTAACAGTTTCTTTTCTCATCTGTAAGCTGTAGCTAAAACAAGAGAGCTAACCAGTACACACCACTACCATAAGTAAAATGTGTAACGTGGACTCTTAAAAGAGAAATTACTAACTTTTTTTGTTTGCAGTTTTAATATGTGTCTTACTTTCTCTTGGAGGTTTACCTTTTAAAATGATCACCTTTTAGAGAAACTTGGAATGTGATCTAAATACATTTTTTAGATAGATAGATAGATAGATAGGAAAACCACTATAGCACAGTTTGGTAAAGTTTCACAGAAATGGTTTAGCAGGTTTGTGTTAACAACCAAAATAGCCTCATACTGGAGAGCCTGAAGAAGGACCAGAGCAATCCTCTGTCACCAAACCTCTCTTTAAGGTGTTAGGAGTCACACTTTTGTCCCATCTTTTTTTTTTTTTTATTATTATGTCTCTGGGCTTCATGCCATGTCATCCTCATTCCTTTCCAACAAGCTGATTTACTTATAAATGAAAATTCATTGTAACTGGGAGGGTAAACAAATATCATCATTACTTTTGTCCCCTTTCTCTTGAGCAAGCCTGGGAATTTGGCACGTATGTGATTTTTTTTTTTTTTTTTTTTAACTAGTATGGGCAGTGCCTCTTGTTCTCTTACTGACTGTCTTGTGCTTGCAGGTCTGGAATGCTTTGAGAAATGCCAAAACGGAGGTGCGTGTGTGGCTACTGCAGATGGAAGAGGAGAATGCAAGTGAGTGGAAATCTCAACAAATGTTTAAAAATGAGGACGGAGGCTACCAGTTGCGTCACACCAATGCTGAATTTCTTGTTCGATGTCTTCAGTGACAGACTTGCCAAATGATGTTGTTAGTCTTACAGTAATTAATAATAATAATAATAATAATAATTATTATTATTATTATAATAATTCATTAATAATATACATTCTTGGAAAAAAGAAATGGGTTTGTAAAATATTTGGACTTCAAATATACATCTTTCGAGTTTGAACACAGTGTTCCTTCAAAATGATTAAAGTTAATGATTAAATGCACCAATTTTTTTATAAGGTGAAATTTTTTAGGTACCCAACAAACATTTTCATTGGTCAAAGATTTATAATAAAAGTATAAAAAAAGTTACAAAGCCAAGAAGATAAGGTACAATTTAGTGCCTTTTTTTCTGAGAGCATACCCTGGCAGTTAGAAAAAAAAGTGTCTGGTGACATGCCTAAGTACCACTTATTTAACCAAGGCCCTACCTGTTTTTGTAATTCTTACACACATTCCCAAAGGGAAAACATGGCCTACACTAGCCAATGAACGTGATGATGGTGATGATGGTGATGAAGGGAGGGGAATTTGGCTTTCTCTTGTCTTGCTGTTTGTGCCTCTTCTCTAACAGAAGTCTCAGAGACGTTCTAAGCCCCAAATCTTGTTTCTCTTTTCTTTTATGAAACGACAGCTGGGGTTTGCCAGAAACTCAGCATCCATTGTTCTGCCATCTAGATTAATTCTGTGTGACTAATCTGTGTCAGGCTTCCCAGAATGCCTATAGCCCCCCCCATGTGGCCCTGTCCCCGCTTGGGTGTTTTGTCCAGTTTTGAATGGCTATTCTTTGATTTATATTAGAGGGACAGATGGCAGTAGAGTGTAATTGGACTGGATGTTTTCATAATTGGCAACAGTTGAGTGGACGAGTATAAAAAGCAAACCGCCCTAGAGCACATACCTTCACTCTCCTGATTAGAATGGGGGCAAAAAAAACTGTTGTTATGAAATCGCTGTTGGCCGTGAGATGATTTCTCACTGGGGTTAATTTTGATTGTTTTTCTGTGCACACTTGAGATACGAATGTGGGCTTGAGTTTCAAGGAGTTTGGCTGAGTTCAGCAGTGTCTTCTTTCTTGTTATCAGCAAGTTATCAGCGTGACTGGTTTGAAATAGGGACTGCGGCAATGTTTGTGGCCTCCTTTAGAGGGCCTTTCTCTCACGGGGCCATGCTGGCATGGGGCCACGTCTTAATTCTGTCTGGCAGCCTCCCTGCCGCAGTCGAGCCACAAAGCGACCATTGTGGCCGGATACCCTCAGACTCCTCTAATTAAGCATGGAGATAGGATGATCCTCCCGCCCTGAGATGCTTGGTAACCATGTCTGCTGCCTTTTGTGTATTATTTGACAGCAGAGAGTGGACAGGCCACTGAGCCTGCAACGTGTCTGTCCAGCCCTCGCATGCAGCAGGTTCACAGGTCAGTTTTGACCACCCTATGCTGCTATCAGATGACTCCATTGTGCATGCCCTGAAAAAGCTTGGGGACACTCTTTATACCCATAGTGCGTGGTTTAGCTTCGACGTGTGGCAATTGAATATTTGTTGAAATTTAACCAAAAAATGTTAGTCTTTGCTGTAGGTGTGGCTCACACTCAGGAATCAAAACCAGAAATAAAACCGATGGGGCTGTTATTATTATGCAAATGTGAGGCTTTTGCTTTGACAGGTTGATGGCATGCTTGATTTATAAAACTAGCCATATTTAAATGTTTGGAAAGTTCTTACCATTCCTTAACATGTGATTTTCCTCATTTCTCTCCCGAGAGCCAGCATGATGTGTGTGACAAATTGTTCTGACACTTGCTTAAAGGGGTCATTATAGCTATTTACACATTCATGAATAGATAGGAAAACAGTACAGGAATGAGGTTTGCTAATGGCTATTTTGATCATGCAAACCATGAGCAGCATTTTTGCTGCATTTTCAACACAAAAACAGGTTTCTGAAACTAACTATGGTCCCACAGCTGCTTCTTTGGTAACAATTTCTTTTCTTTAGCAAGCCCAACTGTTTTGTCAGGTTGAGGTGTCTTTGAGCCAGCATTATACAACAGTGTAGAGCTCTGCGGCTCATGCTTTACAAACTGTGCCAGAAATGCCAAGGGTACAAGTCTAGTGCTCAGCAGCTGGTGCTCAGAGAGGCAGTACTATCCCAGAAAGCCTGGACAAAGCCAAACATCTGCCTTGCTGAGAGCAATGGAAAGCAGCTACAAGAACAGTGGACAAGGGAGAAATGGCTGATTCATACGAGCTCAGTATCTGACGAGGAGATGAAAGAAATGGGGCTTCAAGTGGATGTAGAGGAGTAGATGAACCTCAACTTGGCAAGCACTGGACACCTCAAAAAGCTAACCAGACTTCTGCTCTACAGAGCTACAGTATGAGCTTTGCTCAGAAGGATGAAGTGTAGATCCAGCTGCAAATACTAGCTGAAGGTTAAATTGTTTAGAATGCTGGTGAATCCACTGTAGAACAGATATAACTTCTGAATCTCTATTGATAACGCCAAATTTAGTTCTGTGAATTCTGATTAAGAACAACTAAATGTTACAATGGTGGGATCTGGTCATATTTTACTCAACGCTTTTAGAAATATATTTCATGACATACTGTAGGGCATAAATATAAACCAGGCACAGATTTTTTTTACATTTACATTATTGACATTTATTATTACATTTAATTCTTCACAACCTATTTGACTCAAGATTTCACCATTACTTACTTAACATTTTCAAAACTTTTATTTTATTATAATATTATTATGGGGGCATGGAGGGCGCAGGGGTTAGCACTGTGGCCTCACACCTCCAGGGTCAAGGGTCGAGTAGTGCTTCAGGTTTGTGTGCGTGAAGTTTGCATGTTCTCCCTGTGCTTGGTGGGTTACCTCCAAAAAACTGGCAGATTATGTTGATTGGCGTTCCCATATTCCTGGCTGTGTGTGTACTTGTGTGTGTGTTTGTGTATGTGCCCTGCGATAGATTGTTTATGGTGTACCCCGCCTCATGCCCAAAGTCTCTTGGGATGGCTCCAGGGCCCCCTGCAACCCTGTACAGGATAAATGGTATAGAGGATGAATGAATAACATGATTATTGGTGTTATATAGCTATAGAGTTCAAAATGGCTGCAAACACTCACACACTGAAAAATTCCAACATTTAAAAACAGATATAAAAGAAAGCGTGAATTTAAATAGGATATGTACAAACGCAAACCTCTTTCAGTCACAGTTTTTTTTAGTCTACACATTAATGTAGATGATGGATTACAAAATGTCACTTAATGACAATTCAAATACAGAGGAATTATCACACGATCAACAGCTCAACTAGCAGGCCTGATAGATCATAACGGCCGAGTTACTCTCTGGCAACATTTATGTTATGTAATACTCTATGATTCTCTTTCAGACATAATAACACAGTAGGTTGTTGCCACATCATTCAGTCATTACAACCACAAACCTAAAAAAATACAGTAAGCTTGAATCTTGCCTTTAAACAGCATTTTAAGTAATTTCATAATAATCAGTAATAACTAGAGACTGACAAATTGCAATTTATTTAGAAATTTAATCTGACCTGAAAATTTGACTGTTTACATTTTAGACTATTCTGATTTTGCATATTTTTTCGAAACAACTATAATTGACAGAATGCAAAGAACATTTTTGAAACTTTTATTGAAAATTCAGTTATATAGTATGTATATAATAACTTGTATTATGCATTTTTTATAAAACAGCACATGCTTAAAGAACTTTCTCCAGGTTACTGGTCAGAGCTTTTTTCGTACAAATAAAATCCAACTGAATGTAAAAATTCAACATTGAGTGTGAATCCTGTCACATGCTTCCTCCAAGATACAAGTTTGTTGAACTGAAACCCAGGTGATTCCCATCGTGGAATCCGGGGGTTAAACAATTTCTTTATTTTTATAGTTCCTACAAAGTAGAGTTCCTACTTCATACAAATGTTTTATTCCTAATCCACACTCACAAGCCATCTCTTTATTATCAGTTATCCAAGTGGGAATGATGAGGGCTAACCTATGTTGCCTTTGAGAAACGTAAAGCCAGCCAGTCAGCTTCCTTTATTTTAACTGCTGCTCATGTTTCCCCCACTGGACATCTGCCCTCTTCCACATACACAAGCTCACAAATGCCTAAGATTGCCTAATATTACTGTAATTGACAAGGCTAGGGTTAGGGTTAGGGTTCTTAATCTTAATTGGAATTCAAACTCTCCATCTTCCAACAATAAAGCAAACACTTTCACCACTTGGGAGTCCACGAATCATTTTTAAGCCTATATAGTAATGCTTTGCACTGTTGAGAAGATCAATGTTACAGTTGTTGAGCAGGTAGTCAACTTTCTTGAACTTCCTGGGTTCACATTTCTGTTCAAGCAAAGCTTTGCAAGCTCTCTGTATGTCTGTGTGGGTTTCGTCTATGCTTGGGATTGTTGATCGCTGATTCATTCCAACTACCATGATGGATGAGTTAAATGTCAAGATCAACAAATATAAATTGTGTGGCATCTCATCATATTAGATGCTTTGGTATACTATACCAAACCCTAATAAACTGCTGTCTGACTTTGGAGTAGCGCAACAAATTATTTTTCTCCTATGCAAATTAGCTTCTGTTGTCCATGCTTGCTAAACAGATAAAGATGTGGAGGTTTACTTACTAAACATGAAACTAACAGCTAGCAGCTGCATTTACAGCCAGCTTGTAATCAATCACGTAATGTGTACACACTACATATGTTTTGCCATGCTGCCTTCTTTTCCTCTTCAAAGCCTCAGGCATTGCTATCATCATCAGTAACAGTTGGGAGGCATGATAGGACAATTGCATGTTGTACATGATTTCACATGCCTTGTTTCCTCTCTGTTCTTTGTTGGGGGGTTTTCTCCGCACCTTTTCCCAAGGACTAGGCTCCTGCTCAACCACAACCCCGCCCAGGTAAATCCGTTTCTGACACTGAATAAATGAAGATGAGCAAATAATTAAGCTCATGCTTTATTCGAAAGGATTGAACAATTGAGAATCATGTTATAGTGTTTGACATTTCCTAAGCAGTTACACAGAAGTCCGTGTATGACCTGTGAACAAACAGTCATGAGTCTCTGACACCGAGCTTGATTTATTTTGACCTGGACACACTTTTAAGGGCAAGCGTGTAAAGCAGATGTAAAAATGCATGTCTGTACGTCTTTAAATCACAGATATCTTTGTTTAATGTAGTTAAACAAAGGTGACTTTTCAAGTATTGGCATGTGTGGGTAAGCAATCAAAGCAGACACTATTTTGGTCCATGGCCATCTATGATAAGTACTGTATGAAAGCGACCTCTTGTCTTTGCTCAGATGCTTCAATGTGAGCTTTGTTTACAGAGTCAAGGATGAGTTCCTCTGTGCTCCCTTCTGCATTCAAATACAGGAAATGCACTTCCAGAGCCAGAGACGACTAGAAGGTCGAGTCTTTTAGCATGTCACCAGAGAAAGCTAATGTCTTATACGAGGCACTAGTGTCAGAATCAGTTAACACGTTTTAACTGTTATACGTAAATTTCTGCACCAGTGTCTTGATACAAATATTCATGCTTGCATTGTTTTCTGTGGAACATTTGATCGCACATTCTCAACGAGCCAAATGTAGTGGATCAGTTTTTGTATGCACAGCTGGGCAAGTGAAAAAAGAAAAAAAAAAAAAAATCAGGCCTGTTGTTTTTTATTTGCTGTTTTTGACCTGAGCCATCTGTCTGAGGAACATTGCATTACAAGTGATCACTATCAAGGTATTCATACTGCTAGGTACCACACAATACATATCTACTGTCTGTGGTTTAAGCCATTCAGCTGTAGCAGCAACAGCTGCCTCAAGAAATACCACACACTGTTTCCAAATGCTGTGAAGCTGTGTGAAAACAAAATGCTGCATTTTGGAGATAAAGTCTTCTTGCTAAATGTCCAGTCTAAGTATATGTCCAAGAAGTTTGTGAAGGACATGTGAAAACAGTACTGAAGTTCCCAGACTTGCAAAAGCACCAGGAGCGGCACGTATTAGGTCAGTATAGAGTTTCTAATGCCTGCTTCTTGTTTTGTTACTGGAGTTGTTGGCCTTTCCCATGGGGTCGAACATTAATAGGGATAAACTAGCATGTCTCTAATGAACACCAACAGATGGGGCATCAGGCATCCCGTAGTGATTACAGAGCAAGGCAAGGAAGCCCAAGGCCATCGTTTTCTAAAGATCAGACAAGGAAGGAGTTTAGACACCCAACTGCAGGAAATGATGGCTTAAAGGGGGCTAGATGTCAAGCTAAAAGTGTTGTTGTAGTTTTGCTTTAAGGCATGAGAATCCCAGCCCAGTGATAATGGCACCACCATAACCAACAGCACATATCCTGTTTTACAGTGTTTATCAGCACTGATGAAGAAACTGACCAAACTTTGAGCAGTTTCATAAAGCGTCTCACACACACATTTCCTCCCTATTCGAAAGGAGGAGTTCAGCCATGAAAGGAAATCCGAGTTAGAGTTTAACTCTGTTTGTGAGACAGAGCCTCCTTCACTGTACGACCTCATGATGGCAGATGGCACATTGGGCCATAGGGGAAGGAAACCCCCCCTGTATCTTATCTAGTTAAGAGGTCAGGTGTCAGCAAAACATCTGCTCTAGCCCGACCGCACATTGCAGCACTGGCGAAGACCTGTTGTCACGGGCTACGGGTGGTCACACAGAAAAGGAATCCCATCACAGCCCAGAGGACAAAGATTTCTATTTAGTGCGTAGTAAGATTGAATAACATTAGTAGGGTCAATGTCTGGCCAAACAGCACCACATAAATCATAGCTGTTTAGAACATGTCTGATTTGATAAGTTTGTTTTGTTATTATGAAAACCTTGTGTACTATTTGTGTCCAACCACAGTTATTTTCCATTACGATGAAAGTCAAATGACCTGTTGGGATACAGTTTGAATGCCTTTGGTCTCTAACCCGAACCATATTTTCTTCTGCTTCAGTCTGCTTCAGTGTGTCTCAAAGACAGATCTTGTGCTGACAACTTATTTGTCAAGCTTTTGCCAAGTTAAAGACCAAACTGCCAACGTTTTCTAGTTGACTCACGTGTACTTCCATTTATGTGCGGTATATTAACGGATTCCGTGAGGGGCTGACCGTGTGCTTTATGTATTTTGACTTTTGTAATTCCCATGAGGCGTGGAAATGTTTGCCAGGCTGGGCAGGCACCGGTGGATTTTTCAAAGCTGATGTGATTTTTCACTGGGCTCTGTGAAGTGCGGCTGCCAGCAGTCTCCACTGAGAAGTGCTGTCAGGGATGGGGATGCAGGATGGGGTGAATTTTTAGTGTAAACGGTTACATTCCTCGCTCACCAGGCTCCTCCCCTCTGACTGTCTGCAAAAAAAAAAAAACAGCCTTTATATAATTTATTTCAGAAAATGTGGGTGTTTTGTGGAACAGAGATTTTTGTCTTGTAAAGCTCTCGAAAAAGAGCAAAATTTTAAAACTGGGATTTTGGAAGATTAATGCCATCCAAGATATATACTTGCTGTATAAACCTACTATCCAAGCTGACTTGGTTGGGAAGGATTTAAGGACCAATGTTAACCCATAATTTTTATTTAAAACTTAAAAAAAATAAAAAGATAGGCACTATCCAAATAATCAAAGTGGTGATGAGAACAGGAAATTTCAGGGAGGCTGCAGATGACATGAAAAGCAAATATGGAAGAACTTTATGGGGCACACACCCTCACCATGACTGGTGACAGCAAATTGGCGGGAAGGAGTGCAAGCCCAGGATCTGGAATTGAGTGAAAGAGAGAGAGAGAGAATGCAGGCAGAGGAGGGAAAGAAGAGGTTTGATAGCTGAAGGCTCACTCAGAGGGGATGCAGGCGACCGAACCGTGTTCAACCTGACTCTTGAATGGCGGCAGGAACAATGGCTCTTCTCATGGAGCCTTTCAGCAGGGACACTATTCAGGGACTTTCAGCCTCAGCCGCCATATTCCAGGAGGGAAGTGGAGAGTGGGGGAGTGTACTAGGACTAGCAGCTGTCGTGCGTGCTCTCATTAACATGCGCACCTGCTCCCGAAGGCAGCTTCAGGAGGCCTTAGCATACTCTACCATGCAGGATTCTGACCATAGATCAACATCCGATCTATGATTGACAATAAAGGCCTTGACTAAGAATTATCAGTTGCCACCCTAGTGGAAATGGGATTTGAATTCCCAGACCTCTTTTCAGTAGGAAAAAAAGAAACAGTGAGACATATTGGCTACTTATGTTATTAAATATCATTAATATCTAAGTATCCAAGTATTAGAAACCAGGGTATGTCTATGTTTTGTAGCTGCTTTATATCGGTGAGAGGAAACTGAAAGTGAGGAAGCTACAGGAAGGGAAGCAGAAGCAGATAAGATGTAGTTCTGACTGTGCTCTTAATGGCTCAGCCATACTTGTTTTTTGACCTCTGTGCTTCTGATAAACTTATTGACCTTTATAATGCTGGTCGAGAAACAGTAAAAACACTACCTCTCCCTCCAGGCTAGAGGCCTTGTTATAGTCAGAGGCCAAACCATTGGGAATTTGTATCACCTGCCCCCAGGCTCCAAAGACAGTGCTTAGCTTTTCACCAGTGGTGTGGTTTCAATGTTAGAGAAAAGTTGTGTCAACATTGGTATAAAAAGAAAATGCACCCTCTTTGTGTCCCCCAGAAAAACGAATGCGAATACGTATGCCCAAGCCTGCCGCGTAAGTCTGTTTGGACCTTTTTTTTTTCTTTTTTTAACAGTGTTTGCTGTTCGTTCCCATTATGCCTGCAGCTCTTGATTGATACTGGGATGAGCTCCTACTGTAGAAGAATACACACTATTGAGGAGGTGGAAGGGGGCTTTGAAGTCCTGATAATGTTAGCCCAGGGTTCAAAGACTCTGGTATAGGCTCTGCCTTGTCCTTTGAGTGAATGGATGGTAGAAAAAAAAAAGCTGAGGCATGCAGAAATTTCCTACTAAGAGATGATGATTGGTGCTTTTCATGCACCAGTTTCAAACAGGATTAGTAGGACAAGCCAGCATTTACAATGAGAAGAGTGGAATCGCATAATATTAAAAATGGCTTTTTTTGTTTCCATGTTGAAAAGATTTTTGTGGTCGTTTCGTTGTCATCCCAGCTTGATAAATTATAGATTCATATTAGTACATTGTTTGAGAAATAACTATGAGGGTTTCTGGTCCAGAATGCCAAAAATTTGATTGGACATTGATGGTATATGCATGTTAATAAATAGCCTACATATCAAATGTGTGAATGCAAAGCAAGTATACAAGTGTCTTACGGTTTATGTTTCAACCGTGCAGCAATGTTATTTTTATCATTTCAAGGCTTTGTAACTGCCATAAATTGCCTTTACGTATATGATGTATACATATTATTTAATTATTTAATGTATGTTTTAGTGTGTGTGTGTCAGTGTGTGTGTGTGTGTGTGTGTGTGTGTGTGTTTGTGTGTGTATGTGGATGTGGGAAATTGCAACCTCAGTGCCCATCTATCATTTTGGTTTTAACCTCAGTGGCCATGTAATAATTTTCTTTCCCTTTTTGTGGCTGCTTTCGAATTACCATGTTGCGATACTTGGATTATCAGTTGGTTATAATCAGTTGCCAAATACCCCTTTTAAATCATGATAAAAATGCTCATGTCATCCATTATCTATGTTTAAATCTTATACAATTTATCAACCAAGCATTTTTGTCGTCTTTACCTGACTTGTGGTCTTTTTTTTTTTTTAAGGTGTCCTGATAAATATCTGGGCCTGGCTTGTCAGTTTTCCAATCCTTGCCTGCCAAATCCTTGCTTCAATGGAGGCATTTGCTCGTCAAATATCCGTGACAACAAAGTGGACTACGTCTGTCGCTGTCCGCTGGCCTACATGGACGCACGGTGCCTCACTCCTACGGACAACGTATGCCGAAGCTCCCCGTGTGGAAATGGAGGGACGTGCGAGCTGACTAGTCTCCACACATTCATGTGCAAATGTCCTCCAGGCTGGACTGGTAAGAATATGTTATATTCCTAATGTTTTTTTGTAAAGTCCCAGTGTCCATGACCACTGATTGAGTACTGTTCCATTTTTATAGGAAAAAACTGCCAGCAGGCTGACCCATGTGCCTCGAACCCTTGTGCCAATGGAGGCCAGTGCAGGCTATTTGATTCTCATTACATCTGTGCCTGCACGCCCTTCTTCACAGGCGAGACTTGCAAACAAGATGTTAATGAGTGTGCTCAGATCCCGTCCCCCTGCAAGAACGGTGGAATATGCGTGAACGAAGTGGGTACCTATCGCTGCAACTGCCCCGCCAAGTACACGGGGAAACACTGTGAAACTCTGTACCAGCCTTGCAACCCGTCACCATGCCAACATGGCGGGACCTGCGTCCAGCTTGGACATACAAACTATGAGTGTTCCTGTCTTCCAGGTACAGTAGGAAAGCATGATCTCATTTAGGTCTTGGTAATTTCCAGTCAAAGAAGCAGACTGTCCGTTGACAGTGTTAGCTTTTTTTGGTTACTTTGTAATAGGTGTGATCATAGTGGTCTGCTGTCACTGTCTAAAACTGATGGTAGAGATTTATAAGAGACCTGACCTTTGTGATCACATTGTAATGTCAGTAATGTGGGACTTCGGCTAGGCTAACTCTCCCAACATGTCCTCTCGTCAGCGTGATGTAAGCCCACCCTGTTTGTACGTGAACTGGTCAGCAGGAAAGCATTAGTGCTTATCGTGAGGAAGTGTCTGAAGGTCAATATCCTCATGGTTTGGTCTCTGGATTAAGGGAACATGGAAACATGGGTCATACACACATAGTGCAGTTTCCCTCAACATGGCCAAACTATACAGTATTAAATTCCAGTGGATAGTAAAATCATAAAGCATGGTTATTTTTCATATTATTATTTTATGGGAAAACACATTGTACAAAAAGTGACACTTCAAACTGTGAATGAAATAGCGGTTGAGATGTGGTTCCAATCTTTTTCTGTTTCTGTTGTTTACTCCTTGTGGAAAGTGCTTATTAGCATAGCGTATAAGCTTATCTCTTCCCCTTAGGCTTAGCATAATGCAAAGAGAAATTAACGCACTAATGACCAGTGTCCCTACAATAACCAGAATCTCTACAATAAATAGCAAATTCGGTCCTCAGGATAAAAAATTAAAAAAAATTTCTAACACAATGCTGCTATGAGGATACAAAGGACGATAAAAGTGGAATGTTTCATAACTGCTGTTAAGTCAAAGGAAACTGTGGTTATTGTCGGTTGACTCTGCTGTCGCTGATGTCTCTGACTTGATACCTGGCATTGCCATTCTTCCAAGAAAAAAAGAAAACGGTCGACCACAAGACCATTAACCACAACTTCAGTATGTAACAGTGGTTTTCACAAATGCTGTATCCCTTTGTAAGGACTAACTGTTATTTGAACTTCATTATAAATATTCCATCTTCTGTTCCATTTAAAAATTAATTAGGATAAAAAAGTTTTTTCCTTTTACTACTTGAATCGACATACTTAAAAAAAAAAAAAAGCTCAAGGTTGTTGAGTAAATATGCAACATTCATCTTCACAGGTTTCAGCGGTCAAAACTGTGAGGAGAACATTGATGACTGTCCAGACCATCGCTGTCTTAATGGAGGAACCTGTGTAGATGGGGTGAACACCTATAACTGCCAGTGCAAACCGGAATGGACAGGTACGAATTTGACACATTTGTTATCATCTATTTTTTAAAGCGCCACACTTAGCAATTGGCTTTAGATTTCGAACACTGATCGGATTCATTTTTGCCTGTGTATCATCGGATTTCTGGGTGATGTGCTCCCTGGTAGGTCAGTTTTGTACCGAAGATGTCAATGAGTGTGACCTGATGCCCAACTCCTGTCAGAATGGTGGCACTTGCCTAAACACTCAGGGCGGATACAACTGCGTGTGTGTCAATGGCTGGTCAGGTGATGACTGCAGCAAGAATATCGATGATTGCGTTGATGCCGCCTGCCACAAAGGATCAACTTGCCATGATCGTGTAGCATCCTTTTTCTGTGAATGCCCACCTGGGCGCACAGGTTGGTATTTTCAGACTTGTAGTCTATTTTCACTTTGAGATCATTTGTAGAATATGGTGTAGCCAAAAGAATATTTTTTTTTTCTTCTTTTTATATATATATATATATATATATATACTGTATATAGCATTTGTATATAATTAGGTATATACCCC
This sequence comes from Heterobranchus longifilis, assembly GCA_028570985.1. Lineage (NCBI taxonomy): Eukaryota > Metazoa > Chordata > Actinopteri > Siluriformes > Clariidae > Heterobranchus > Heterobranchus longifilis. The sequence goes on from JAOVVB010000029.1 coordinate 10,572,230, forward strand.
TGTTGCTTACTATCTAATTTCAATTGAATTCAGGTTTGCTGTGTCACTTGGATGATGCATGCATTAGTAACCCCTGTCAGAAAGACTCAAACTGTGACACCAACCCGGTCAATGGCAAGGCGATCTGTACCTGTCCTACAGGCTACTTTGGCTTAGCTTGTGAAGAGGATGTCGACGAGTGCACTTTCGGTAATCACTTTTACCACTTTTTAGAGATAACATGAACTTTTCATAGACATCCATGAACTTTTAAGCTGCTATGAATAGTCCCTAGTCCTTCAAAGATAACAATAATAAAAAAAAATTATTATCCAGCTCTTGATAGATATTTAGATTCTTCTCATCGAATAGCACAATCAGCAATCACTGCGTCTGTAACAGGACATGTTGGCTCATAGTCTTTTTGTTGTTGTTCTACAGGTTCAAACCCGTGTGAGCATGATGGGAAGTGTTTGAACACCAAAGGCTCCTTCCAGTGTGAGTGTCTTCAGGGTTATGTGGGAGCCCGCTGTGAACTCGACGTTAACGAGTGCATGTCCAGCCCATGCCAAAATGATGCTACATGTCTGGACCAAATCGGAGGCTTCAAATGCATCTGCATGGCAGGTATAGAAACGCTCATTATATATAACCAGTGACCAGTTTGATACACATGTAGTAGTTCAGGACAGTATGTCTACTGATGTCAGTGCATTATAAGTCTCACATTGTAATAATGAGGTTTTTTTTTTTTTTGTATATTCAAAAGATAAAATAATCTGACCATATCACTAAGCCAAGTTGAATTCCCTGGCTAAAACTGAAACACATCTCTCTGTGCTAATTGACAGGATACGAGGGAGTCTATTGCGAGATCAATACCGACGAGTGTGCCAGCATGCCCTGTCTCAACAATGGGAAGTGCATCGACAAGATCAACAACTACCAGTGCGAGTGCCCGAAAGGTAAGCAACCCCTGGACAGCACAGAGAAGAGAAGCCTAATCCTGCCCTCAGGCTGGCTTAGCTAGCTCCAGGCAAATTGTTAAAAAAAAATCCATATCGAAGGATTCTGAAAAGTTATCTATTTCTACTAAGTTTGCGGTCTTGCCCTCAGAAGAATTTTTTTTTCTTTTACAATGTAGCTTCATCAAACATTTCTGGGTTAACAATGTGAGTAAGTTCATGTGAAAGTCTGTTTGTATGTCACCGAATAGCACTTTGTGGATGTAGTCTAGGTAGATCAAATAATCAGGTACAAGGTTCAGTCATGCATTGCTGTAAATATCCCTCCACTTTCCCTCCAAAAGATTTATTTCGTTCATTCATCCCAAATGAAGTGGAAGTAATTTCGGTTATAAAGTAACAGACATGCCATAAAAGCAGATCAGAGGATCACTGTACAGAAAAAAAAGGCTTCTTTTAAGTCTTTCTGTAGGGTGGAATGCATTTGTCATACAGAGGAATTCATGCATAAATACAGGGGTAATCAAGCTACGCTGCTAGGATTCTGTGATGAGGGGATGAGAGGCCTGAGGGGACCCTGAGCGGTGTCCCGCGCAAAGTGATTGGACGTTGTCAGGTACGGTAAGCTGGGGAACAGAGT
>JAOVVB010000029.1:10582620-10594298 GCA_028570985.1 Heterobranchus longifilis
ATTTTGTCCTCAGCTATAGAAGCCTCTTAAAAGTCCTCCTCTCTACTCTTAACAATTTTTACCTTAGGGGCTGTTTTAGGGCTAAGATGTTTCATGAATCATTTTTTTATCTTTACTAAGATTTAATCCTAAATTTAAGGGGAAATTTTAAGAAAATGCCATAATTCTAAGAATTTCTTTTTAGAATTTCGTCACTAGGAGCAACTTTTAGGGTTAAGAAAAAAGTTTTTCTTTTATGGAAAACCTCTCGTCCAATCAGATTGCTCAGTTGGGACTAACTGTTGTATAAAGCATATTATTTAGTATTTGGTAGGAATTGGTCATAATTTCAGTGTAAAAACAATAAGGCAGGATTAACAAGCAACAGGTTTAATTTATTAAATGTCGTAGCGACAGAAACAAGCTCAGGAAACGTTTGCCATATAAGGAAAGTCTTCACATCACGTACACAATGTAAAATGTTATGAAACCAGATTGTATAATTGTTCTTTGTTATATTTAATGCAGTTCTTGCTTCAATGGCGGCACATGCGTGGATGGCATCAATACATTCAGCTGCCTGTGCCCGGCTGGCTTCACGGGTAACTACTGCCAACATGACATCAACGAATGCGATTCAAAACCATGCATGAATGGCGGCACATGCCAGGACAGCTACGGCACGTACAAGTGCACCTGCCCTCATGGTTACCATGGTTTCAACTGCCAGGTACTATCCTCTACTATTATAAGGTACTATTATTAGAATGGTTCTTTGACCTGGGAAATTCCTAAACGGTTTTGGAGTCAAGCAAACACACCTAATATTGTGCATAATTGGAATAAGAAACATTTAAAATTGTGCCTCCTACGCCATTCAGGATCTGGTGAACTGGTGTAAGCCATCTCCTTGTAAGAACGGGGGTACTTGCAGACAGAGTGGCACTACTTACACCTGCCAGTGCCAGACAGGCTGGACCGGTCTCTACTGTGACGTCCCCAGCGTCTCCTGCGAGGTGGCAGCCAAACAGCGAGGTAGGGACCGCGTGTGTGTTTAAGAATGCAGTTCCTTCTGCAACTGTACTGTATTCTAAGATCCTGAAACCTTTTTGCTTATGTCTTGGCTTTTTTTAAATTTCATTTCTCTCTGTCTTCTCTGTAGGAGTGGACGTTGCCAGATTGTGCCGTAACTCTGGCCAGTGTCTGGATGCTGGAAACACGCACTACTGCCAGTGCCAGGCAGGATACACTGGCAGCTACTGTGAGGAGCAGGTGGACGAGTGTATCCCCAACCCTTGCCAGAATGGAGCTACATGCACTGATTATTTAGGAGGATATTCTTGCGAGGTGAGCTAATACACAATGAAATGGTAGTCAGTTTACTCACAGCTTGCTGATTTAGGATTAGCCTATGGCTGCTCTACAGTATATCAAAATCATAACATGTTGTGTGAACAGGAAAGCTGGCATTTTTAATGTTTTAACATTTATGCTTTTTCATCTGGAGTCTTTGTACAGTAAATACCCGAATGCAACACTCTGACCAATATATAACGTACCTAAAACAGTCCCATTGTTAGTCCACTGAATAGGAGCTGCTTATCTAGTTCGATGGTGGAACAATGCCAGGTAAACAAGAACGTATTACTTTACATGTTTTTTTTTTTTTTCCTTTTTCTTGTGCAGTGTTTGCCAGGATATCATGGAGTAAACTGCTCCAGCGAGATCAACGAATGCCTTTCTCAGCCCTGCCATAACGGGGGCATCTGCATCGACCTCGTCAATGCCTACAAATGCTCCTGTCCCAGAGGAACCCAAGGTCCGCTACCTCCTCTGTCAATCTGTTCATCCCTCGCTTCACTAATGAGCACACAGTAGTCAGCTTAAAAAGACTTTTCCTCTGCGATTGATTTTTCCTGAGTGTGCAAACACCACAAATTTAATTGCATTTTATCATCGTCATAAACAGAGGCAAAAAAAAATATCCTAAACCAGCATTAATCCTATTTTCAAGGATTGTTTAGCAAGACAGACATCTTGAACATAATCTGAGAGCAGATCTAAGTCCCTAACATTCTCCGCTTTATGTTCCAGGCGTTCACTGTGAAATCAACATTGATGACTGCACGCCGTTCACTGACCCCCTGACCCAGGAGCCCAAGTGCTTTAACAAGGGACGCTGTGTGGACCGTGTCGGCGGCTACCACTGCGAGTGCCCGGCAGGCTATGTTGGAGAGCGCTGTGAAGGGGACGTCAACGAGTGCTTGTCTAACCCCTGTGACCCACGCGGCACCCACAGCTGCATCCAGCTCACCAACAATTACCGCTGCGAGTGCCGAACTGGATACACAGGTGCAGTCGTGTGGATCATCTTTATTCTTATTACTTCAATCATAGAGCTCTGGCATTACTTATTTTAATTTTCAATGATGCCGTGTGTGTAAAAATCGAAGTGCTGATGTACATATGTGGATCTATGTTTATTAATAGGTCAGCGCTGTGACACTGTGTTTGATGGCTGTAAGGGGAAACCGTGCCGAAACGGAGGGACCTGTGCTGTGGCCAGTAACACTCCCCATGGCTTCATTTGTAAATGTCCTCCAGTAAGTTACACATTCATCATTGATGAGTTTTGTCTATTAGCAAATTAGCAAAATAACTTTTTTAAAGATTAACAAATCAATCCTTGCCAATATGGTCTCAAGGATGTGCAACTTGAAATACAAGTTTTTTTTTTACAGTAAGGGAACTGTGCAAGCATTTTTGAGTAGAGCTGCCATATAATTTTATAACAGCATTTGTATTTCTACAGGGTGTCCCAAAAGTCTCCATAAACTGGGGAAATTAACCCTTTTTTTTTTTTTTTAGCAAAATGTCACTTTATACATGATTGTTATCCCACTCAAATTAATATATCTGGTGTTATGCATGTTATTGCTTATTAATGTTAATTTCCTTTATGCATGGAGACTTTTTGAATATTTGAACATTCCTTTTCTTCCCTGAGCTTAAACTCAACTCTCTCTTTTTTTTTTTCAGGGCTTCACTGGCTCGTCCTGCGAATATGATGCTTACACGTGTGGCAGCCTTCATTGTCGTAACGGAGGCACCTGCATCTCAGGCCCGAAATCCCCGGTGTGTCTGTGCCCACCAGGCTTTAGTGGCCCTGAGTGCCAGCATGCATCCGATGGACACTGTGCTTCTAAGCCCTGCTACAATGGAGGCACATGCAAACCCATCCTGGAGGCACCCTACTTTCACTGTGTTTGCCCGAAGACGTTCAACGGCCTTTTATGCCATATTCTGGACTATAATTTCTCTGGCGGCTTCGGCCGAGACATCACTCCACCACCCGAAGTTGTCGCCAGCTGCCCGATAGCTGAATGTGCAGCTAAAAAGGGCAAAAAGTTCTGCGACGCTGCTTGCAACAGCTATGAGTGCGAGTGGGACGGTGGTGACTGCTCACTCAATTTCCATGATCCTTGGAAAAACTGCTCGGCCTCACTGCAGTGCTGGCGCTACTTTAACAACGGTCACTGTGACAAGCAGTGCCACAATGCTGGCTGCCTCTACGATGGGTTCGACTGCCAGACAAGCAGCGGCGAGTGCAAGTGAGTTTCAGGCATCTGCTCCACTACTCCATTACTATTTTTTTTAGCGCATATGACCAAGTTTAACCGTAATGGCTTCACAGCGCGGTTACTCGGCTGTGTGTGATAATGGCTCGTTTAACGCGGATAATAAGATGACTGAGGAAACATCACCAGGTGTTCTGAACGACAAATTTCATTATAAAAAGCTTCAAGATGGAAGTTTGGATAAAGCCAAAGTTGTTTGTTCGAGCTACCTTCAAGGGGAAATATTTTTACCAGAATATATACGATTTAAGATGTGGGAGTGGTGGCTCAAGCGACTAAGGCTGTACGTTGTTGATTTTTTAATCTGAGGATCCGGGTTCGAGCCCTGCCGTTGGTGGGTTGCCACACCCCATACTATCCAGCTCCTGCATGCAGTGCCGGTCCTATTCGAGAGGTTTTGTTAAATGTTAATGTTTGAGATACGATAAAACTAATAATCTGTTTCCTCATTGCATGTTTATCATCCAAGTAAATCTGAGTATTTTAAAATTGTGAATAATCTTGATTGATCACTAACCTACACTATCACTATGCAGTCTACATCCCATCCATCTAACCGTTAGAATCTGTCTCTCTCTCTCTCTCTCTCTCTCTGTCTTTTAGCCCTTTGTATGATCAGTACTGTAAAGACCACTATGCGGACGGTCACTGTGACCAGGGCTGTAACAACGCAGAGTGTGACTGGGATGGATTGGACTGCGCAGAGAATGTGCCAGAGAAGCGCGCAGAAGGCCATCTGGTGCTAGTGGTACAGTTACCACCTGAGCAGCTACGCAACAGCTCCTCAACTTTCTTACGTGAGCTGAGCCGAGTGCTGCACACCAACGTGGTGTTCAGGATGGACGTGCATGGAGAGCTCATGATTTACCCCTACTATGGCAGTACGCATGAACTCAAGAAACACATCAAGCGCTCACTGGACTCATGGTCCAATGTCTTAGGCACGGGTCACCACGACCAGGACCACGCGCAGGTCAAAAGGTAAGCGAGTGAGCGTCTTCACAAGTTGGTCTGGGAAGCGTGAAAGAAGATCATGACGCCATAGCGCATTGTGTTTTCTCTACAGCTCGGTTGTGTATCTGGAGATCGATAACCGACAATGCTACCAGCAGTCCACTGAGTGCTTCCAGAGTGCTACTGATGTCGCTGCCTTCTTGGGAGCCCTTGCATCCAGTGGCAACCTGAATCTACCCTACATTAAGGCCGTCAGTAGTGAGTATTAAACACCAGCACACAGTAGCTGTAAAACCGTGACACTGTCAAGTGTGAGAGATGATTTCCATAACAATCTCTGTTTTGTTTCTAGTTTTCTAATTAAACTATCACAGCCATACACGGTTACAGACATAGTGCATGTACACACTAGGGCTGAAACGATTCCTCAAGCAATTCGATTACAAAAAATGATGGAGGCAAAATCGTCTGCCTCGAAGCTTCCTTTAATGAAGCTTGCGTTATGTTTTTGCTCAATTATTTGTCGACCGGATGCAAGCCGCCAGTAAACACAGACGAAGAAGAAGCGCTTACGTCTCGCACAAAGCGGAAGGAGACGCAAACAGTTAGCTGTGTATTGATTTGATGGAGCGTTCTGTTGCGAGCTGCAAAATGGAAGGGAGCGATAAAATTATCAGCATTTTTTTTTGTTTGCATCTGAGAAAAGGCTTTAAAATAAGAATATATGGCACTGTAATGCACTTAATTCATCTCAGTCAACTTTAAGCTATTCCTTGTATTGTGAAAAACATTTTTGATATAATGCTGTATGCATTTAAAAAATAGAAGTTGACTTTTCTAAAAACAAAAACCAATTAATCTTTGTTTCCTGTATATATTTTACATTGCTGTTTAATTAAGCAAAATACATTTTATCCGATTACTCGATAAATCGATTACATTTTTGGTAGAATACTCGATTATTAAAATATTCGATAGCTACAGCCCTAGATCACTTTCTAACTCCATGGTTGTTCCTGATTTTTATTTCTTTCTACACTGTAAAACTATGCTGAAGGCGTCCAACACCTGAGTTTGTTTAGGATTGTAACAAATTCCAAAAAAAAAAAAAAAACATTATGGACTGCAACATTTTTCACAAATTGGATCAGCACCAAAATATCGTGATGATATTGTATCAGGAGAACCCTGGTGATTCCAAACCCTACTCATTATTAAGGGTCCATAATATGGAGAAAAAACACATCTGTATTGCACTGCTACACTCCAGGGCTACAATAAGCCTCACATATTAACACCTGTGACACACTTTAAATCGCCCAGTACAACTCCACTGCATAATACTGTTTCTGTTGGATCACGTGTCTCATCAAACACACGAAGCACACAAAACACAGGACCTAGAAGCAGTATCAGGATAACAATTAAAAGTCTAGTTAAGATGTATAAACTGAAGCAGATCCACAGCCAACTACACACTATAACTTTACTGTATTTAAAAAAAAGAAGAAAAAAAAAAGAAAAGAGAAGCAGTGCCGTGTGCTGACCTGCACAACAAACTAACTTGAACAAAGTAAATTTAGAGTAATATAATCCTCCTGCATGCATGTGCTTCATAAATAAGAGTTAAAGGCATGTAGTCATTCCCTTGAAACGGAAGTTTTATGGAATGATGGAGTAGCGCTGTCTCTCGCTACATGGCCTGGAGGTTTAATATTCATCTCAAAAGATGTTGAAAAAGTCTCATTTCCACTTCATCCTACCTTTCCAAAAAAAAAATAAAAAAAAAAAAAAAGACACTGCTATAGCTTCGGAATAATATTTTGTGTTGTCCAATCAAATTATCAAGTTGTTTAATAACCAAAGAACAAAAGAAGCTCCTGTATGATTCACAAACACAATTCTTTGCTTCCGGATATGAGAATAAATAGTTTTGCTTTGCTGATATGCAAAGCGTAACTAATGCAATTCCTCTGCTTCTGTCTGAAATTAAAACAGGCTTGTGGTAAGTCTTGGATTTACCATGCTGCTTGCGCCGAGAGCCGAGAGTTAAGACCTCGCGGGCCTGATGCACAGAGAGGAAGAAGACAGCCAAAGATGATGATGATGCACACGGGTTAAAATTAGCACAAGATGCAAAAGCACAACTAATGAAAGTGTTAAGATTCAAGATCAATAAAAACTCTAATGAAATTACACAGCAGAGGTGAGCAGGCCTCCCACCGCTCTTACTGTTTATAACCAACCATTAGAGCTCTAGGAAGAAAGGCAAGAACAGAAAGAGAAGAGATGGAAGGAAGGAAGATAATGAGCAAGAAAAAGAGGAAATACAACAGAAGGAACGAATGAAGGAAGGAAAGTGAGAAGGAAAGTGTAAGATGGAGAGAACAGAGAAAAATCAGTTAGAAGAAATGAGATGAAGGAAAGACAATAAGACAAGAAAAGAAGGAGAGGAGGAAGGCAATAAGACAGAATAAAGCAGGTAAAAAAGAAGGAAAGTAGGAAGGAAGGAGATGAGAGAGAAAGAAGGAAAGAAGGGAGAAGGCAAAGAATGAAAGAAAATGAGAAGTAAGAAAGACAGAGAAAATGAGATGAAGGAAAGACAACAAAACAGAAAAAGAAGGAAGGATAGAAGAAAATAGGGGGAAAAGGAGGGAATGAATAATAAGACAATAAGACAGAATAAAGCAGGTAAAAAAAAGACAGGAGGAAAAGAAGCAATGAAAGTAGGAAGAGAGGAAATAGAAGAAATAAAGAAGGGAAATTAGACAGGGAAGAGAGATAGAAATGAGGAGACGGAATGAAGGAAGGAAAGAATTAAGAGAGGAAGCAGGGGAGGGAGTGATATGAGGGGCGAAAGCCAGTAAGGAAGAAGAAACGAGAAACCTAATTTAATACAGCTACAGGAAACACAGAGCTCTGTATCCAGTACACTTCCATGTTACTGCTCGCTGCCATGTAATTGTTATAAGCGTTGTGTCTGACTGCACACACACTCCCACCAGAGTGGGCATACAAACCACCTGCTCTCTTCACTCGATGTGTTGTTTGGTGCTTCAGATTGCTTTGGTACAAATTCATTCAATTTAACCACCGAGAACTTATGGACTTTTTTTCTTCATCATATGTTTGTCATCTCTAAATCTACAGTGAACAAACATTCCCTTCAACATTATTCAGTCCACAGTATTCTCAGTAAACACTCATGGGTTAGTGGACCCGTATAGTATCGCTTATACTGGGCTTCGACAAGCTCATTTAATTTTCAAGCCCTTACCTCAGACTGCTGTTAAGTTTGGTTAAATTTCTTCAAAGTGTCTATGTTTAGTTTCATAATGGCGTTTCCACTTTTAACAACCATAACAGATTCAGACTCTCAGATCTCATAGAGCTTGACGCAATACTAATAAAAGCATATTTTTTCACCCGTTCACCTCTGAATACTCAGTCAACTTTCTCAATTTTTTAGAGAATTGCATTGTTAAAAGTTCCATCCTTCACAGAAAACTTTACTTGATTGCGCGCTTGACTGGACACGTCTGATCGCATGAGCACAGAAACCGCTGTACCAACCCATGACATGGTCCAATCCGGACGATTCTACTGACTGAGCTGACCTTAAAGCGTATGATCGAAATTTGATTTCATTAGATTAATAATGTCTGGTATATTTATTTCATTTTGTCAAAGGATTTTGATGCATCTCAGTCTCGAGTCTGCCAGTTGGCGACCCCTCGACCCCTCATCTATGGGCTCGTTATTATCGTTATTTTAAAAACTCTAATGAATAAACAGGATCAGAAGGAGCTGAGGAGCTTGACTGACCGTATGAACAGACATTCCAACATCAAAAATACTAATTATAACGATGCGACATAGAATCCACAGAACTAAGAACCGTTTAAAAATTAAAAAATAAGACTTATGTACAACACTTCTAGTTTATTGCACCAGTCCCTGGCTCTTGCCTTTCCAGATGCTCTGAAGTCGGTTTATGAAGACTAATTCACTTAGACGTTATTAGACGTAATTCTAAATGACACCGGGATGAAGTAAAAGTGAAGGAACTGAATGAAGAACTGGTTACACTGATTAAAGAGAGAGCCGGGAGGTGTGCGCGCGTTAAGACGCTGTGCACTTCTGCACTCATCTAAAGTTATTTATCGGTGTATAATCCCTGTAGCACGCTTTAATTCCGCCTTCCATGCTCACAAAACCGAAAGATTAAAAGGCCTGGTTGGAATGGAGTTCAACAACTTCTGCACAACTTCAGTCGATGGCGTGATACAGAACGTCGGATCCAGGAACCGGTTACTGCGATAATGTAACAGGCTTAGGATGTTCACACGTTAAAATATTTGGACTGGGTCGCGATATTTCAATGCTTAATATCAGCCAAGACTGGTCCAGGCTTGGTTTATTAGGTCATATACTTACCCGAGCAAAGCAGTACGAGCAGTAAATAAAATTTCACTGCTTCATTTTTATTACCGTCTATTCTGAAATACAGAGTCCCGACAGGGGGGGGGGGATCATGGGGGGGCTTGCGTCGGGATATATATATATACGACGCTACGTCAAAGTACCCACCAGGGCTAAGCGATATAACTGCGTATAACACGCATCAATTTCAGCACAGTGCACAAATCAGAGATAAACCAGGAAAGGTCAGGAAATTATTTCCAACGTGTTTAAGTGCACTGTTTAATGTTGCGCATGTTATTTAAATGGGGAAGCACTGGGTTCCTAGAATTCAAGGAAAACCCGATATGTCTAGAAATCCTGTGCAGTGACTGATCGAGCTCTAGACTTGTTCTTTACTCACTCCTTTCTGCTCACTTTCAAATTCAGATTGATTAAGCCATGCTTATCCTGCTTGGTCTTAAAACACACGAGTGTAGATTCTCATGAGGAGGATTTAAGATCACGGTTTCAGCGTTTTGAGATTAATTAAACTCCATACACAAAGTATCGCTTGCTTGCACGCACACTTTCTCTCCCTAGATATTACAAGAGAAAGTAAAAGCAGAAAGAAACACGTTCAAGTTACTTTAAAATCAAGTTTTAGTCAACATTATTATAATGTTGTTGTTTTTTTTTCACAACCACACATGGTTGAATAAACTGTTTTTATCAAAGCGCAGTGTTTCAACACTGCTTACGTTGGATTTTGTTGACATGGCAACCCCGGGTTATGTTACACGTCACTTCTATGGCAGAGAAAGCACACACCTGGGCAAGCCAAAATGAAGCTATGAGTAGCTATTTAACTATTCAGATAATGACTGATCACACTGGACATCACAGATGCTGCATGAGCTTCTGAGTGGCTGTGCTGTTCTGCCTTTTTCTCTAAACTCTACAAGTAAATTAGTCTCGAAATACACGTGTTTACACAAGTCTCGAAACACTGCAAGCTCAAATCAGTCTGAACACGAAGCTGAACACAGCCACTTGCTCACAACGGCTCAAGACTTAGGAGGCGTTTGAGAAGGTAAAACGTCATCGTTTCTTTGTAATTCTACACGTGGTAGACTCTAAAGTTCACATACTGGCATCCTGTGTGGCAAGAGTGAATTATATGCCAAATTTGTTTAGAAATAATAATTAGGGTGGATGACAGATATGTGCTGCTCAGTGAAACAAAATTTTCTTGTTTAATTTAATTTTTAAATACATTTTTTTCAATTTTCAATTTTATTTGTATAGCGCTTTTAACAATTGTCATTGTCGCAAAGCAGCTTTACACAATCAAAAGAATTATGCAAGTCTGTATGGAATGTGAATGTGTATGAATCTAAATGGTCAGATAGTCCCAGATAAGCAAGCCGAGGGCAACAGTGGCAAGGAAAAACTCCCTGAGATGGCAATAGGAAGAAACCTTGAGAGAAACCAGAGTCAACAGGGAACCCATCCTCATCTGGGTGAAACAGAGAGCAGGAATTGATCTGCATTTATACTGTGTCTTAGGTGGCAGGCAGGTCAGTATAACAGTTGATGTTAATTGATGTTAATATGGAGTCCAGGTAGTTAATAAAATAAATGAATATATAAACTCTTATTTGAAGTTAGTTTGTATTGTTTAAATGCTGCTCTTGGTTTATAAGTGAGAAAATTGATATAAGGAACAGGCTACATGTAATTATTCATGTTTAATTCAGTTGTGAAGCTGTTGAATGAAGTTAAGGTATAAAACTTTCAAGTTATGCCTCAACTTTTTTAAGGGCTTAAAATTCTAACAAAAATCGGGGGAAAAAATTTATTATCGAATCGGGTTATTTATAAAATAGAGACACAGAATCACAGTATTAACTGAATCGGCACCTAGGCGTGGTGATAAAATTGTATCAGGTGGTGAGTGGTGATTCCCTTCCCTCACACACACACGTTTTTGTTACAGCTCTAAACAAACTAATCAAATAATTATCACACAGTACACTGTGCTGCCTGCCAGTTGTGTGAATAGTTTAGAGCGCACTATCTGCAGGATTACAGAGAAACGACAACGCCTCAAGTGCATACATAGCTAGCTACCATCACGAGTCCCATCTCTGGACTGACTTTGCTTACTCAAGTGTAAATATTAAGAGAGCTTTTTTTAAAACAAAATCGCACAAACACCAAATAAAAATAAAAACCATAACTCCCCTGAAGATTATATTACCTTAGCATTAACATTCTATTCATACACACAAGTTCAAATAAGGTTTGAGGTAAGGGTGGCACAAACAGGTGCGACAGGTACTGTAAGTGTGTGTGTGTGTGTGTGTGTGTGTGTGTGTGTTTGGATTAGAACCCTTTGAAATCTAGCATACAGTAAGTCATACATTTCGCCTGTGTATAACACATCATCATCGTCCCTCACTACTTTTGTCTTCACTTGTCTGTTTTACTTCCTCTTCAGGGCTGTAATATTTATTAGCTGTCCCTTCATTTCTGCAATGCAGCACTGACTTAACCCGTCGCCTCTGATCTCAATGTGGCTCACTTTCTGGCACCAGGCAACCCTGCAGCCCTGCACTGCGCACACCAAAGGAAAAAAATAGAGCTCGTTATTTAGCAGGATATGAAGTCGGGTCTGTGCGCATGCGCGGTGCTGTAATTCCA
>JAOVVB010000029.1:10640604-10654504 GCA_028570985.1 Heterobranchus longifilis
ATTAATACAACATATTACAGTATTCGCCAAAATATATAATTTCGGCTTTTCCTTCTAATAAGCCAATTTTATAAACAATTTTATAAGTACCGTGCTTTTCACTTTCGAAAGACTGATGTATAACAAATAACAAAACTGTATGTATAACACACTATAACACAAATGTATGTATATCACTTAACAAAATGTGAAAGTTAAATTGAATTTTAAATGACTCTTAGACACTTTAATTTGAGTTTCTGAGGGGACTATGTTTTCATTTTAATATTTGTATCAATATTTTTATTTTATTTTAATTAAACTTTTATCCCCCCCAGATGAGAACCTGATCAGTGCCCAGTCTGGCTCTAATCTCTCACTGGCCTCTGTTGCCACTACTGAAGCAGACAGCGTGAACTCGGGAGGTGCAGGATCTCAGCGGTATGTCGAGTGCTCGTCGATGCATGCTTTTAATCATGTTTCAAAATTGATTCTGATTCAAAGTGATCCAGTCTGTGACCTCTCAGTGTTATGGACTATTGGTCTTATTGACTTGTTGTTTCCATGAACAGGGGGGACTCTGTGGAGTCGTTTTCAATGCTCAGTCGGACAACAGAGCGTGACTGGGACAACGGGTCTACTGCGTCTTCCATTACATCAACGTCCATGGCAGAATATACTGGTAAGCTATTTCAATTTTATTTTTGGAAGAACCTCGATGAGCTTTGATACACATTATGGTGTTTATATTAGTGATGGGTCGTTCATGAACGATTCGTTCCTTTTGAACGAGTCTTTAACGTGACTCAGAAGAACGAGTAGAATTTTCTACTGGGAGTGTAAACGCAAAGCATTGCAAAACCTCCGTAGGTTATGTACAGGAAACCGAAATGAGCGGTTCGTCTCATGAGTCTTCTAGTCCTAGTCATTTGTTCTTTTGTCACGTGACTCACATAGACGCTCTGCAGTGCAATAGATTGAATAGAAAGAACGACTCGGACTAAAAAATATGAGAGGTGAGCTGCTCATTCTGTTTATCATAATATGATATGTCCCTAGCTGCATTGTCATATTTTTATTACTGGAACTATAGCTAAAATTTGTGTAAGTAGATGTATTGGTGGTCTGTTTATTGAAAATTGAACATTTTATTTTATTTCTGATCAAATTAACGAAATAATCTAAATGACTCAAAAAAAAAAGATTTGTTAATTTTGATGAATGAGATTCAAAGAACTGAGTCACTAAAATAATTAAAAATTTCTCTATAATACAATGCAAAGGTCTGGGACAGTGCATGAGTGCAGAAAGCTGGTGTTTTATTCCTATTTTAAAGTGCTTGGTTGTTTGGTTTAATGCAATGGGTGAATCTTTGTGCCCTGGATTTGGTTTTAAGTCTTGCATTTGGGTACACAAGACTTTTATTTTAATTGCAAAAAATAACAAACGTCACTGGTTTAAGGAGACCCTATGAATCGTCAGACGATGTCCGTTGTGACATTTTTGAATGATGTATTAAATTGCAGTAATTTTTCAGTAGCAGTTAAAAAGGTTTATTAAAAATATAACCTGTTATCCATGCAAGATCTTATTTGCATTTTAGAAATACTATAATCTATTGTAAAAACAGCGTTTCTTGTTTCTGATTCCAATTTTCCCCCTTTAATTTTAAATCTCCCCAGGTCCTAAACTTTTCAAGGAGCCAAGTTCAAAGTCTAATAAGCCGATAATCCACAACGCCATTTCTCATTGCTGCTTGGCCGGAAAAGTAAATGAACCACAGAAGAACTCAATTCTCGAGGTTTGTTTTCAATTAAGACAGATTAATCATATCACTTTATAGATTTAAAAACTTCACACGTGTCAACATGGAACTGTCTTGCTGAAGTAGATGTAAAATAATTAAATTTATATTTTGTTCTACATGTACCTGCAGGAAATCGAGAAGTGCGAGTCTAACCACTTAATGATTCTCTTCCGTGATGGTGGCTGCCAGTTCCGTGCACTCTACTCGTACTATCCTGACACAGAGGAGATCCACAAGCTGACCGGCACAGGGCCTAAGAGCATCACCAAGAAGATGATCGATAAGCTCTACAAGTACAGCTCAGACCGCAAGCAGTTCACCGTCATACCTGCCAAGACAATGTCCGTCAGCGTGGACGCCCTGACCATTCATAATCACCTGTGGCAGGCCAAGAGGCCTGCTGTGCCAAAAAAGAGTGCAAAATGAAGCTTCTGAGTACTGTAATCAAGGGACGCTCTTGTACGTGATGTACGTTTGAAAAGACCACAAAGATGTCCACAACGACCTTCTCTTCTTGTTTCGTGATGCATCAAGAGTGGCTGTGTATGAATGAATGTCCGGACAGTCGACATACTCGTTTGATCGGTTCATGGTGGAGATTTTGTTCTGTTCCTGAAGCCTGTGGCATTTTTATTGATTGAGTTCTTGTTACTTGAAATACATTTTCAGTTTGGCGAGCTCATGCAGACAGCTGAGCTGTCCTTTCTGATCAGCAGATGTTTTGTCTCTTTTCTGTAAGAGAGCTATATCGAAATAAGGTCTGCTGCTTATGAAGATCATAACCCAAATTCATGTAGTAAAGTATTTACAGAGTTAACTGACATTTCTTTCTTATTTTTCTTCTTTTTTTTAAACCATGCTGCTTTGAACTGTCTTCTGTATGACACTGTATGACAATCCCAGTCATACATGTCCATGGCCTTCACGCACCGTGGTACTATTTGTCTATTTATTCAGCGCTTAAAAAGCAAATCAGCTGTAGCACTGCTGTATAGAACGACGAAGGACCTTTTTAAATAGCGAATGAAATAGGCTTTGGTACATGTCTCAGCTCTTTTGTTTTGCTACTCTTATGCTACAGGTAGTGATTTCTCCACTGGACAGCTGCGTCCTTTAAAATGGTGCACTCATGGTCATGTTTTAGTGCTTTTTTTTTTTCATGCAATGTAATCACGAGTGATGTCGTCTCTGAAGCTTTGTTTCTCAATGCAAAAGAGCAGCATGCTCTATTATGAAGAGTGTCGCTGTAGTTTGAATGACAGTATTTAATATATTCATAATCAGTTACTCCCTTTGCAGTTGCTGTCTAATTATTTACCCATGTTTAAAACATTCCTTGGAGACAGAAAGGGGAAAAAAAGGTGTCAACACTGCCGAATCCTTGTTTAAACATTTAAAACACTTGCTTTAAATTTGGGGGAGATGGGGGGGTCAGGATCAAAATAGTGTTGCACATGCACTTTACTTCTTAGGGAAGGTGACTTTTAGAGAAGGGCACACAAGCTTCGTGCTCAGAAGAATTGACATTAAATATTTGCTTATTACTTATTACACTAAAAATCTTTTTAAAAAAAAAAGACACTAATATTTAATTCAGACGAGCAAAAATAATGGCCCAGTGAAAGTTCATAATACTACTGCTTTCCAGAAGGTATACTTCAGACTGTGGTTCGAATAGGTTGTTGCATTTTGTTTACTTTTAAATTACCGTTTTGTATATTTTGTCTGGTTATATATCCTCAAAATTTGTACTGATTTTGCTCACCGTTCTTTTAAAACACTGTACTTTTGGTCATTTTACTCTCTCCACCTTACCATTATTTATTTTAATCATAGGCACTGAGAATTGAATAAATTTTCAATAAACTCATTTTTGTCATTTTTGGTTCATCATTGTTTCGTTTTTCATAATTTTATAAACATCCATGCATGAGCATTTAAGGCTTTTTATTTTTTTATTAAGTTTTTGTGGGTCAGACACGGTGCGTAGGAGCGTTACCCGACTGGAACACCTTGACTTATGCCTTGGAGGTGTCTTCTGTATCCTTGACGATCCACTGAAGACACAGATGTAGCATAGCAACAGGTAGTTTAACATCAGTGGGGGTTTCCTGATTGCTGGTATTTGGTCATTTGGAGAGTGAGGAATATAAAGTTTTGCAACATGAAAGGTAGGTATAGAGCCATGTCATATAGTGATAGTGAAAATAGACCAAGCAAACAACGATGGTTGTTTATTTATTATTATTATTATTATTATCTGAATAGCTTTTTTCCTGGTATGGGGAATTTTCCAAAGTTTGGGCTTTGTATCTTCTGCGAGCTGTGTGCAGGTATCGGACTGTGTTTGCAGCGCAATCCCAACAAGTAAGTGTCTCTTGTACACTCCGGATATTTTACAACGAAAACAAGTTTATTTAAAAAGAATCTGTTTAATTAGACAGAAAGGTTGGTTAGTTTGGGAAGACGATCTAATTCTTGGCTTAAAACCTATTTCTTCCTGTTAATGTGTCTCATTCTAGGCTATCCTCCTGACCTGTCCTCCCTGGTGTTTTTTCAGATAAACATGGGTGATATCAACACGACCGTTTTTAACAACACCTCTCTGTCCTCAGTCACCAGACTCACTTTGGCCCAAACAAAAGTTAGATCTATAGCACCAGGGGCATTCGCCCAGTTTCAAAGTCTCAAAGTTCTCAATTTACACAGTAATGATCTCTCGCAAATTACCTCAGACTGGTTTATCCATAAAGAGGTACTAGAGGACCTCATCCTGTCCAATAACAGCATTACAGTTTTGAAAAAAGATTCCTTCACTGGCCTTGTGGGACTCTTGAACCTGAATGTTTCCCAGAACCAAATTCACACCTTTGCACCAGATAGCTTTCGCTCCCTGAGACACTTGAGACATCTGGACCTGTCTCACAACAAGCTAAGACGTTTGAGTGTGGACGCCCTCATTCCATTAAACAACACTGAAATCCTTTTGCATGGAAACCCCTGGGACTGCTCCTGCAGTGTGTATGAGTTCTCTCTTTATTTAAGAGGTGAGTGTTAATGAACGGTTTATCTACAGATAGAATATGGGATATGAATAAGTCTTACTGTTATATTAGAGCTCTTCAGTAAACTGAATTTTAATTTAATTTGCAATTTGGACTTCCATCAATAATGAAAATACAATAATCAAGGATTAACGATTATTTTGTCGCCTTCTGTGCTCAGCTTGTTTTATGCAGTGTGTCTATTTACTTTTTAGTGATGCTACTATAAAAGGCTCAAACAACTAAAAGCCCAAACTTACTCTCAGTCAGGCCGTGGTATTTATCTCATTCTGTAACATTTTTTAATTTAGTTTTAGGTTCGATTCCTGGCCAGGCTCGATTCCTGTTTCGGAGTTTACGTGTTCTCTTGAAAGAAAGAAATGTCTTTCTTCTCTTTATAACACAATACACAGTGAATGAGTGCAGTTGGCATTTGTCAAGGATTATGTGCTGGTACGCCGAGGAAGTTATAGTTACTTACTGCCTCTCTTTTACAGTATTTTTCATTGTCTTACATTATAATGTATTCTTGAAAAACATAGTTCACCTCATAGTTCACCTGAGCTCGATAGCTCAAGCAAGTTTTATCCAAACTTCCACCTGAAAGCTTTTTATAAGGAGACTTGCAGTTCAGCACACCTGGTGATGTTTCCTCTGTCATCTTATTATCCATGTTAAACGTGCCATTATTACACACAGCCGGATAACCGCGCTGCGATTATGAGAAGCCATTGGGGTCAAACTTGGTCATATGGGTAATTTGCAGTAAAAAAAAAAAATAGTAACATGTTAATATTCACAGCCCTAGTTAATTTACACTGGTGGTCGCATAGGAGGTGAACCTTTGTAACCCATCTTTCCGGTGTTAACTCACACGGTTAGTTTTGCACTATGGTCAATAGAATGCAGTAAGTGAAATGTATCATACTTCCAATTTCCGGAAAAAAAACCTCATAAAAACCTTATCTCCTGTATCCTTCAACAGAATTAAGAACATTGTAATTCTAAACATTGTTTTAAAGCACGTCAATTAACACTATTCAAGCTGGTTACTACATTTGTGATGGAAAAACTTGATTTTTTTTTCGCTACAAAACCATGTTTCTGGAATGATTTTAAAAATGAAGGACTCCCTCTATCAGAATACTCATTTAAATATTCTAAAAATAGGATTTTAATGTTTTTCCTGAGGTGCTTCTCATAAACAAACTCTCACTGGCCACATCTCAGCGTGATAGAATAATAAACTTGATATCGAAATGGATGTGAGCCAGGAATCTGAAAATATGCAATTCACCTAAAATGCAACTTAATACCTGATTGTAATTGGTCATATTTTTCTAAACTGACTACATTTTTAAGAATACCTAATGTATTTCTAATGTAAATGCTCTTCCATTATATACTGTATATTATAAATAAATATATTAATTTGTATTCAGTTTTGTAAATGAAGCCCAGTGGTGGATAAAATTGTCTTTATTTTTTATATGATATGAGTTGATACTGTACATAATGAGAACTTTATCATAAAATTTTATACTTTTTCAAGTAATATTTTCTTCTCATTGACGTACACATAGATACGCATAGATTCCAAACCGTCCTTATAGAGGGCAATCCTCATTGCTCACACAGAACATCTTTTCAACACACAATACTGTTTGCCTTTATAGTGTACAATTAGGAGTATTGATTTTGATGCAGGTTTTTCTTACCACTGACACCTCTGACTGGCTCATTAATTAAGGACATAAATATATATCATTATATATAAATGTATTATTCCATTTTTAATTTGAATTTAAATGACATATTTATTCTTCTTTATAACTATACATTATTTATGAACTATAAAATGTGTAATACAACATCCCAAGAGTATACCATGCATCTCACTTAGTATAATCTATAGTTCTCCATGTCTCAGCACTGTTCTTGCAGTTTAAATTTGTGTTGTTTACAGAGCTACAAAAGGCATCCCGGCTGCAGAATGAGATGGAAGTGCTCTGCGAGAGCCCGACTCATCAGCGAGGAAGACATGTGTGGAATGTGTCCAGATGTGAGAACCCTGTAACTGCTATTACAACAGTAAACAGCCAACCAGATCCACCAGAAAGTACTAATCTGTCTACTATTATCAGCTTAGTAGGTAGGTATACCTAAAAAAAAAATATATATATATATATATATATATATATACTTATATATACATGTATATATACACTTTTTTGGCCGGGCAGTGTGTATGTATATATGTATATATACAAAAAAAGTCACACTCTAATATTTCATTGGGCCACCTTTTGATTTGATTACAGCATGCATTCACTAGGGCATCATTTCTAATAAGCTTATGCAAAGTCACAACATTTAGTTCCCTCCAGAGTCACATTCATTTCTCCAAGATGTTCTAAACTAGATTTTCTCATTTGACAGGACCTGGCCATGTTTCATTAATGAAGCTGCAGAGGAAATGTTTTTTTCCCCTCCTTTCTGCTAGTGTCTTATTACTACCATAATCGAACCATCATTTTCTAAAGACCTAGATTATACTAAAAAAATACCAGAAAATCTAATACATATCTTTTGCCAGTGGTACTTTGTGCCCTGGTATTTGTTATTTGTGCTTTGTCAGTTTTGTACCACAGAAAACAAGAGCAAAAGCATCGAGTGACCATCCAACCTTTACCAGAAGAACAAGAAAGAGCAAGACGAGCCTGTCCAGACGGCAGGGCAATGCCAGAAATTTCTAATAAGGTTGAATCCATTCCTTGTGACCAGAAAAAGAAACAATCAAATAACAGACTTTTATTAAAGCTGGACCAGACAGCACTGGAGTCACAAATTTACCAGATTTACAGCACAGGACTACACCAAACAAGAGAAATGACTGGCCGAGCCAAATCAGCAGGGCCTGTACTGTCTAGGTCTGATGGCTTTGGGAGATGTCCAGACCCTGAAGTAAAAGATTCATGTGTGTGGATGGTGAAGGATCAAGAAATACATGGTGGATGGACAGAACATAAGCTTGAGGGGTTAGAAGGGAAAAAGACTGAATCAAAGGAAATGGAATGTGAGTATGGAAGTGAAGAAGAGGAACAAGTGGGAAAATCTGAAATGGAGAAGAAATGTAGACACGTTGAGAGACAAAATGATGAGTTTATCACTGCATTGAAAACAGAAGTCAAGTTTGAGCAGGTTTTTGAGGGTAGGGAAGAGGATGAATATATTTTAAAGGGAAATGTACAAGATCTTGGATTTCTGCATACTAAAGACTCTGTGCCCAGTGAGGAAGAATATGATTCTGATGATGATGATGATGATGATGATGAATATAATTCAAACTCCAGTTTGGCAAGATCTCAACCCCAGGAGCATGATGATGACTTCCAGCCATTGGGAGATGTTGAGAACATGCCTTACCTCACTATTGGGGCTGATCCAGAAAAGCAAAGGCCAAATCCAGAGCAGATTTGCACTAAGACTTCCACCAGACCATTGAATTTAAGACCCATCAGGCGCACATTATCCTGGCCTCCTACTGCAGCTCAGTGGAAAAAGCAGTGGGCTCGAACCCAGCATGTCCCTAATGTTTCTCCTAAGCTCATTTTTTTCACACAGTATGAGTATCATATAGGCATGTTTCCCTCTGGCATCTCTTCAGCTATTCCAGAAAATGTCGAACAAGCCAGTTGTTCAGGGTTTCCTGAACAGCAACTACAAATAAAGGGCCTTGCACACATTCAGTCTGTGGAACCTTCCATGGAAATTGGCCAAATTGTCAACCGATCTTGCATCCAAGAACCGTCCAGTCTAACCAGTGATTACGTAGAGATAAATGAAAGACAGTCTGAACTGATCAAAAGTAATCCTCCCGTAGATGGTGTGGAACATTATGACTCAGTCCCTATCAAACCACTATGTGGTAGGCTGAGTTCTGAAGCTGCCAGTGAGGTGAAGATGAGAAGCAGCAAAAAGAAAAAGACAAACCAGACTCCGAAGGATGGACAGAAACGATCAGCCATATCGGCAAGGCAGCCGAGAAGAACAGACAGAGCCGGAAGGAAAGTGCTGCGAGACAGACAAAGGGATCAGTCTCACTCAATCTCAGGTGCACACCCTTCTGGAGGATCTCCTAGTGATGACAACCTGCTTGTTGATAATGAGTACACCTTCATAGATCTTCTACATGAGGTGGTGGAGAACCATGGTCGCTGGACACGAGACAGGTGGAGGGAAAGTCATTTGAAAAAGCCAAAGACTAAACAAGTCACTAAAGCTTGAGGAACTCCATAGCAAGCAATGGAAAGGACAATAGTTTAGACATGAAAAATAGCAAGATTGGCAGGCAAGATAAATAGGAGGAATAGCAAACTACAGTACAGGTCGACTTATAGCTCAGTGCTGTTGAATTCTCAAATCTGAAGGAGTGGATTAATTTTCTAAAACAGCACCATGGAGATAGAAGTCTAATAGTATAATTTGAATCACAGGTTTATATTAACGAGTTCTAAAACATTATGATTTCTACAGTAACAAATCATTTAAAGAAACTTGTACGCTTGATGTTCAGCATATTATCCGCTTGATAATAACTGAATAAGGAGACAGATGGAGATAGTTTACACCAGGACCAGAGGACTTTATAGGATTGTTGGTAACAAAAAAGATGTTTGTGAGGGAATGAATGTTTTAGCTCCTAAGAGATAAAAGGAATGATCTAAAACATTAAATGTAACTATAAACAGATAAAAATCATTGAGTGTGATTCATTAACAAATGAAAACTTTCAATCATGACAAATTGCTTTGGGATAAGGAGAATAAAACACTTCAGGATGTACTCGCTTGGTGGGTAATATACTTTAGGGTAGTGCTGTTTGATTTTCATGATTAATTTTGTTCAAATTAATGTTTTAAATTTGTGTTCTAATTGTGATTTTTTTACAAATAATTTTATTTAAATGTTTTTTTTTTTTTAATTAAAACATCCATGACTGCTGTTGAAAAGTTGAATCCAACATTATTTTTCAACCCCAGAGCCGTCTACAGATGAAGTGTTAAACCCAATGCAATATGTTTGTAGTATGTTAGCAGCAAGCTAGGCAGCTAACTTGGATGTATGAGTGTGATGTATATTAAACAGCATAATGTATAGTCACTGTATGTTTTAGATTGAATAAATGAATGAATCTGTATATTGATTATCCTAAAGACATTGCTTGTACACAAAGTATAGCTCATTTAGATAAGAAGGATAAGAAGTTTTTGAAAATATCCTCTGAATTAAAAGATGAACCATTTGCAATATTTGCTATAGATGTCCAAAGTCAATTCCAATAACTAAAAACCCTTTAAATTAAATTATATATAAAACATCACATGACCCCATATTACACTTAACACCACCACATTATTGATTATTTTCCTTCAATAGCACAGCTCATCAGTTTATTTCTTACTTACAGTATGTTTGCAAAATTAGAAGTTTCATTTAGCCTGACCAGAATGATTTTACTTATCACATCATAATTTAATGCACATGAAGAAAATCATTATTTCTGGCTGCATGCAGCATTTATTGAATCATTCGTACATGTTGGAAGTACACAGACTTCATATAAGAAATTGTACAAAATGGATCAGTTCTCCTTTACAATGTACTACACAAAAAAACAGGAGCCAGCAAATGTAAACATAGGTCTCTTGTAAGTTTGGCAATAAAAGGACATGCATTGTCCATATGTCTTCTATGTTTATTGAAATGCTCACATGACTCTACATACCATGAAATCGAAATAGTTGAAGGTGGTCAGTGGTTGGGTAAAAAAACGGAGCATGTCTAACTTTCAAAAGGAAGTTTGGTGACCAAGCGGACATGCATGAGAAATGACAAGAAAAAGAAAAGGAACTAAACCTCTAGTCTACTTTAGGGTAATCCACTCCTCAAACCATTTAAAGGGAGTCATGAGCATGATAATTGTGTAATATAGTGGATGAGAAGCATTGACATCCTTCTGCCTGGAGTCCCTTTCGTACATTTAAGCGAGCGTGTAAACAGCCGGACAAATCGAGCTTGTACTTTTCTCCACCTTTCACCCTCCCGCCAAAAAAAAAGCAACTTCGAAATAGATTACAGACTTACAGTAACTGGCCAAAAATTATGGCACAACGATTCTCTCAGTATGGCTAACTTTTTTTGAGGGCTGCAGTGATATCTTTAAATCGATCTTCCTTCTGCTAGCTCAGCAGCTTTTCCTCAGTCACCTGAGATGGATGGATTGGGAAATATGGCTCGACAGATATCCATTTGATCTTCAGTATGCACTACAGTATAGGTTGATACAAAAACTACAGTATTTACTGGATAGAACCGTGAAGGGTCAAGAGAAAATAAACTGATGCAAGGCAAGGCATCTATAATCGATAAATGTATTTATTATAAATATATCCCTTCATGACGTGGCTGTCAAACCGAAATGATCGAGGTTTGCACGTCTGGCTTCACATATCAAAAAATTACCCTGAAAAGAATTCTGCGACTATTCTACACTACTGTTCCAATGTAGCTTTAAAATGACATGCAACATGTAGAAATCAGATGTTTATACAGTACATGGTTTGTAATGAACTTCTGTTGTGTTCAAACAAGAAATAGTAACTTTTTATATGCTAAGTCTGCTGAATGGTTTCCTCGTAGTTTAGGGTTAAAGGGTCATGCTATACTACGCTACTCCATTCAGACCAGCAGAGCTTAGTGCAACATACCTGGCAGATTCTAATGTACTAGTTATGATTTTCTTTTTATTACATTGAATAATAAATCTAGTATCCAAATAAACATATGGATAAAAATGTAATAACATTTTAAATTTTCAGCATTAATACAAATAGGGAAAATACTTCATTGGTAACATTCAGGCAATATGGCATTACAAAACAGCATGTTTACCCATTATGATCTGTATCAACTAGGATGAATTATAAATAATTAATAAAACAATTTCTCATGAGCAGCCCTTCTGTGAGAGCAATTTTAGTGAGAAAAAATGTGACTTTCTATCCTGTTATAATGACAGAAGGCTCTCACTTTGAACAGGGTATTTATAAAAAAAATAATAAAAAAAAACAACAAGGTATCCAAGATGCATGGAGCTTGTGATATTTGATATAAAAGTAATTACTTCTTTTCTTTTTTTTTTTTCAAAGTGGTGAGAAAGCACCCGAATTGGATCGATAAATGCTTTTCATACTAAAAATAATACTTGATATGATAAATTCATTTGGTAGTGATCAAATAGTTCATGGTGTGAGTCTGATTTCACTGGTTGGGTAATCTAATCTAAAATACCTGTGCTTCAAGAACAAAACAATAATATGATATATGATAAATACTGAAGGTTCAGTGAGCATGTCAAAGGACATGTACCTACATGTATATACATTAATGTCACTTATATTTATTGATTGTTAATGTCTTCTTAAAATCTCATTAAATGGCAGTCATTATCTGTTTCTGTTCCTCTCATTCTATTTCATACACTGTCCAGAGGAAACCTGAACAGCATATTTGGTCCAGAACATGACAAGACGTCTCCTCGTCTTGTAATCTGTCTAAACTTGCGAAAGCGCAGCAGCCTTTCTAATCCAACATGCACACAGATTCCACTTCTTCATCGAAAAATAAAAGCAGGGGAAGTTGACAGTGATGGTGTAGATAACCCCCCCCCTACCCCTGTGGCCTTGGAGGGCAGCGTGCTTCAGGTGATGTGGCTGTGTAGCAGGGACAGGAGGCACTCTTCATGCATGCTCCAAGCTGAACTCTGGTTTTCAGAGATGAGTCTCTCCTCGTGTCTCTGTGCCATATTCCTGCTTTAGCTTGGCACCTGCCTGGCATACAGGCACCTCGTCGGGTACATGTGCCAACGGGTCTGACCGGATGATGTACCTGGAGCAAAAAAGACGTTGGTGTGTGTGTGTCATTCATCAGCAGTGTTGTATAAACTGTAGTATAAACTCTGATATTCAAACTCCCATTACAGAAATGCACCGTCTTTTTATATCAACTGCTCTCCAAACAGTAATCTCAGAATAAGGGATACTATTTACCAGTGGGTGACGGAAACAAAGCAAATGTAATTTGTTGCCATACTTACGTAATTTTTACGTATCTGTACTTTACTAAGTATTTTCATTTTGGGGACTTTTTACATTTACTTTAATACATTTCGCACTAAAATATATGCCGTCTACTCTAATACATTTAGCAACATCTGTTCCTTCTTGTTTAATTGTGGAAAAAGAAGAAATGCTCCATTTACATTTCTACTTAGGAGAACAAACTAAAGTATTCACCCTTAATGTATTAAGCTAGTATTAATACAAGACTTTAATTTATTTTTGTCATGGTAAAAAAAAGTCTTTGCTCTCTCTCTCTCTGTCTGTGTGCTTTCCAATGTCCCAACGTTACTGTCTGCAACTTTCCACTTTTGATTTCCAATATCTGCTACACTGATGAGTGCCAAGAATGTAAAAGCCTTGTTAAAATGGAAGGCAATTTACGCAATTATGCATAGTAGTGAGCAGTTAGTGATATTACCCCTTCAAATATTACGCATCATTGTGGTTATGTAACGTAACGCCATGCAGAGGTGGGAGGTAACAAATACATGAATTTGTTACTCTACTTTAAGTACAAAATTCATGTATCAGTACTTCATTTGAGTAATTTCATACTTTTTACTTTTACTCTGCACAAAAACAACAGCAAATATCTGTACTTTTACTTAACTAAATTTCTACCTGGCGTTGCGTTACCTAAACACAATGGTAATATTTGGAGTGAGAATTTTATCACCTGATGACTATTATGCATAATTGTGTGACTTTTGTGACATAATTGGCTTTCCTTCGAGACATGCTTAATAACGTAGCAGGTGTTTGAAATTAGAATCAAAGCTGGTTTCAGACAGCTATAAAAACAGTTCTTACGTCTCCGAGTGGCGCAGTGGTAAAGCACTCGCCCTATCATCCGGGAGTCGCAGGTTCGAACCCCGGGTGATGCTGTT
>JAOVVB010000029.1:10672484-10697341 GCA_028570985.1 Heterobranchus longifilis
CTGCCCTTCTCTGCGGTAAATCTACCCTGTTATTGCTGTACAGAGTGACTGCTGCATGGATGGTTTCCATTATTTATTCTGCAGTGTTCAGCTCTTAAAAGGACTGGTTTAGCAAAAAAAATTCTAACTGAACACAATTTTTCACTCAACCTGAATGCAGCATCCAAGACATGTCCTGTAGTGTTGGATTTTTTGCATCTTTAGTTTGCACTGGAGCTTTGAAATGAAGTCTATACAAGAGTTTAGTTTGTATTTATGAATTTGAAATACTTTCAAATGACATTATCTATATAACTGTCAGCACTGTGGCCTTGCACCTCCATTGTCCGGGTTCGATTCCCGGCTTGGGTCTGTGTGCATGGAGTTTGCATGCTCTGCTCGTGCTTGGTGGGATTCCTCCAGGAACTCAATTTTTAATTGGCGTTCCCAAATAGCTCGGAGTGTGTAAATGAGCGTGTGTGCCCTGCAATGGACTGGCAACTCATCCGGGGTGTACTCTGCTTGTGCCTTAAGTCTCCTGGGATAAGCTTCCAGGCCTCCTGTGATCCGGTATACAGGATAAAGTGGTATACTGAAGGTGATGAGTGAGTGAGTGAGTGAGTAAGTAGAATAATACCACATTGTGTTAACAAAAAAGTGTTTCCAGACAACTGCCTCAATAATGCTATAGCACTCCATTAAGTGTAGTATATGTTGTTCTATCATTTTGTTCATTTTGTCCTCCCATCCATTCATTATCTATACCACTTATCCCATTTAGGGTCACGGGAGGCTGCAACGTATCCCAGGGAACTTAGGGAACGAGGAAATGTACAACTCAAATGGAGTGTGAAACTTACGCAGGGCACAAGCACCTGCTTATACATTAAGGGAATTTGGAAACACCTGTCAGCATAGACTGCTTGTATTTGGACTGTTGGAGGAAGCCTACAAAGTATGTAGAGTAAACATGCAAACTGAGAGAGCAGGGGTGCGATTCGAACCCCCATCCTCAAGGCAACAGTGCTCCAATTAACTATAAATTGGAGATTTGTTACAGCACCAATAAGTGGGTTTAGCTTCCGACAGGACGTGTTTTTGGAAATAAAAAAGCAAGTCTTGTAGATTTAACCTTTACATTTCCATTGAACAGGCACTGGCTTGCATAAGTATTCCCCCTCTTGTTCTTTTCCACAGTTTGCAACTAAAATCTCAATTTACATTCGCTCCCTTTGCTGTGAAACCCCTGTATTAGTTTCCATCAATTACCATCAGATGTCACATAATTATTTGAAGGGAGTCCACTGGTGTGCAATTAAAGTGTCAGATTTTCTATAAATATGCCTATATTTGGAAAAAGCCCAGGAAATCAACAGCTCAGGTGGGAGAAGCTTTTTAGAGGACAAACAGCTCAGAGACTCCCCAAAGCTGTGCTTTATGAAAGAGTATCAAGAAAGGTTTCTGTTTGTGTACTGCCAAAACCCAAGCTTAGGGCTAAGCAAACATGTAGGGTAAGCTTAACATTGTGACTTTGGCACAAGGCAGTACATGTGGCAGGAACCCATCACTGCTTATCACCTAGAGAACAGCATCGTCTCAGTGAAGCATGATGGCGGTAGCATTCTGTTGTCTTCTGTGAATCATTTTCTTTTTACCCAAACCTCAGACAGCATTATAGTCTCCCAGCATCAAGTTGAATATTTATGAAACCATACCATAAAGAGTTTTCATTTTTAGATATAATTATGGGCTATTGTGTGTAGATTTTCAAAATATAATCCAAATTTCAGTTTCTGTTGTATTGTTGAAAAAATGTGGAAATGTTCAATTACGCATTACGCACTCTGGGGCAGGCAATCCTTCCTCGTCTGATTGGTTGGTCTCATCCTCGGAGGGGTCACTCAGGAGGTCACAGGGCAGGATGGCGGTGGAGTCAGCCAGCTCCAGGACAGGGGCGATGCTGGGTCGCCGGCTCCCTGCTCCGTTCTCCGTGGGTATTGCCAACTTGCTGCTGTCACCAGCGGGTTCAGGGTTCTGTAGGTCTATGGCAACAGTGCCTGCGGTGGAATATGATAAGAGACAGAGAACATAGACACTAAGAGGACAGGAAAGTGAAGATTATGGATGAGATCTACCCGACTACTGTGTGTACAGAAAGATGATGAAATACAGAAACGTTGGAAACAGGCTACAAGCACTGAATGGTTCTGCTGCTTTGGGTGTGAACTCGGGTTTTGGGTTTTAATCGAGTGAAAATGATTTGGATCAATAGTCCTAAAATGAATTTGGCTGTACGGAAAAACAAAATGCTCTAAGCAGATGCATGAAAATGCATGACTAGCTGTTTAAACATGCAACTAGAACAGCTGTCATGACCGTCTATACGTATAACTAATTGGATAGACATTTAAAAATGCTTTCTGGTGAAAGCCAGCTCATAGCGGATTGAACTGGTATCAGAGAGAAAGCTGAACATGGCTGAAATGACCAGCAAAGGAGTTTAAAGAAATAGAAAAAGTACAGATTTGCATAAATGTAAACATTTATACGGACATCGCAGACCAGTGGCTTTCAATTCTCAACCTGAGGGCCTGATCCTCTGCACGTTCTTGTGTTTTCCCTCTTGCACTGNNNCACTGATTAGCTGGGTCAAATATATATCTTGAGAAGGAACAACGCCAAAGATGTGCAGTTCACAGGGTAAGCAGGACTGAGAACCACTGTCCTTGTCCAATGTCTCATGATGTCGTCATCTCTTATGCTAAGGAAGCCGCATGCACGGACTTACCATATGAAGTAGACTGATCGACTTTACCAAGTCAAAGAAAAAGAAACAATGAAAGAAAATCATCAGCCATCGAAACCATCTGACCAATCATGCAAATCACAAGCAAACACCAGACAAAAAAGTCGATTAAATAACCTTATGTACAGTATATCTTTGTAAATTATGCTACAAATCTAAACAGTTCTCTCATGTGGGATTTTAGATTGAAGGGTGTGACTTCAGTGCATACACACTACTTAAATAGCGCTTTAAATCCTGGATATACAGTACGCTTGAGTACTTGCTGCTCAATCTGCTCCCTGATAAAAACACATCCCTGTAATTATCCTAAATTTGCAATTTAGTAAGCGTCAGTGTAGAAATGCAGTATGGCACGGTACGGATGGATAACCAGAACATGCCGGTTGTGTACCGATCCACACGTCTGTCACTGTGACAATGGCAAATTAGGTCATTTGACATCAACATCAAACAACTGCCTGGACTGATTACGTTCATTTCGTGTTTTTTTCTCGTTCTTGTCTGGTAAGGTGAAAGCACTGTCTATAATCGATTAGCCTTCACACACTATAATTATCTGACCTATACGTATATATAGATAATCGCTGCACCTGTTCCAGGAGTGTCTAAAATCACTGCAGGTCCCTCCCCACATGTCGCCCGATCATGGTACACTCCACTGGAGGAGACATAATTTGACTTGGGTGTGCTTATTTGCATGCCACAGCACTCTGCACTCACCCATGCTGGCTATGATGCTCTGAACGGGGAGACGAGAGGGGGCGTCGTACAGACCGCTGACTGGCAGGCCCTTGCTGTGCTTCTCCTCCTGTTTAAAAATGAAGGCGGAGTTCTCCTCCTTGGTGATGTTGATGTAGTAGCAGGTGTCTGTGGCGGCCATGATGTGGCGGGGGCCGGGGTTGAGCAGGATACTTTTATTCTCTTCCCTCTTTACGCCGATTAGGCAAACACCATATCTGAGAGAGAGAGAAAGTTGTACACACACAAACAGGAACAAAAAGAATTGAAACTTTTTAGCACCGTATATGTGTCCGGAAACAAATTTCCACTTAGTTCAATAGCCGTGACGCACTTGTGGTTTGATCTGTGAGCACGTACGCCAGCACGATTGCATTTCCAGTCCATTAACCATCAATCAGCGTTGTAATATAGCTTTACGTGCATAGCACATGCATTATTAACTTGTAAGAACAAGCAGATGTTTAATTGCTAGGCATATCGAATATTGCAAGTCATCCATTTGATATTCAACCATTCATATCCACTCACTTTTTGTGTGCATGAAAGGAGGCGTAAGTGAAACTTTTCCCATCGTACTCTCCAAAAAATTTGCTGTCCATAAGGCGGATGTGGTAAACTTCATTACCCGAGCAGCGCCCGTATGTCCTCTGCCACTGTTCCGGAGATGTCTGCCCCTCTCTGTAATAGCAACACCACAATTGATTAGAATTTTTAAATACAACCGTATCTACTAACTCACTCACTCACTTAGTCTCAATCCCACTTATCCTATACAGGGTTGTGGGAGGCCGCGAGCCTATCCCAGGAATAGCCTACCCCAAGTGTGATAAACCCTAGATGGGGGCGTCAATACATCACAGGGCGCAAGGAAATTTGGAAACGCCAATTCCAACCAAGCATAGGGAGAACATGCACACTCCACGCACACAAACCCAAAGGTGGGACGTGAAGACTCATCGTGCAAGGCCACAGTGCTAACCAGTACACTAACGTGCCATCCAAACATACCCAATAATCTAATGATAGCTAATAATATTTAATGATACTGTACAAACTGTACTTTCCGTAATATAATAAAAGAAAAATATCTATTATTGTTAATCTTTTTGTAACATTTATTTCTGTGGTTGAATCTGTGGTTGAATTATTATTATTTTTTTTAAAAAGAGGGCAATATTTCAAAGGAGGATGCTATGAATATGGCTAACATCATTTTTAACATTACTGCTTCACTGTTCATGAATAAAACACATTAAGTCATTTAATTTCCTTAAACTCATCGTTTATTTTTTATGATAAATGGTTTTAAAAACTCATCACCACCCTCAACACTTGTTTAGAAATATAAAACTGATCATACTTCAATCGAAGGTAACCCTTCCAGTAAGAAATGCTAAGTATTTCCCGCCATTACTCTCCTACTATAGCTAAGGCAGGTACAGGGTGATTCACTCAAAAGAGGCCCCAAATACTCTTTAATAACTTTCGCTATAATAAAGCAACTTGAACCAAAACAAATGTGCTATATACCTTGAAGTGTGTGTAATCGATTGCATTACATGCGATGCTGGAAGTGATCTCCATTTTCTGCCAGACACATTCTGATGTGCTTCCCCAATATTCCTGAACGTACCAAACCAGTCATACTATCTGACTCTTTTCTCGATATCGACGCAATGGCTCCAGTGCCTACCTTATCGGGCTGACTCAGGGGCATCCCGGCATTTTTAAAGCTCTATATACTGACGAGCACATTGTAAGTCGTTTCGGTCAGATCGCTTTGTCCTAGCGTGAGTTATTACAGAATATTCGGGATGAATCATCCTGTATTATAATTTACATAATTTACATTAGAATGTAATTTCTTTTTTTATTATACCTGGGTTTGTTGTCTATCCTGAACATTCCCTCTGTTAGGAAACAGCAAGCATTGTATAAAAATGAATTACGCTAACTGTCCATAGCTTTAATTGTTAGTTGTTAAATAGCTCGCTCAAGAACGTCACACAAGTTCATCTCATTCATACAAATAATCACCAATCTATTAATGGGATAGTTCCACTCAAACCTCCGATATGTAATTGCTTGTTAGAGACCCGCAGAGGTCTTAAGAGTATTATCAGGATGAAAATCGTTATGCTCCATCACAAGTTTTAATCGAATGTAATGAATTAGAAGAATCCCATTATTCGTCAGGCTGTTCTGTTAATGGTTTGGATGAAAGCTATATACTGTATAATCGGCTTTCATATCCGGAAAATAGGAGACATTCCACAGCATAACAAATTTTGCTCTTTGCTCCTGCAAATCCCCAGTGTGCTATTATTCCTCGCAGCAGACAAGTGTCCCCCTGTACTCCAACAAATGAGAAGTGCTGTGGCAGTAGACTGAGTGGACAGAAGATTTCCCCATTAATGGCCTTTTCTTTGACATTAGTTCACAAAAAGAAAGAATCTTCCGTTTTGCAATGTAATGAAGGTACTTTTATCTTTTAATTAAAATAGCCAGAGTCTGAAAACATGAAGAATCAAAGAGAGAACAAAGAGTCCCTGACTGTGGTGAATTCAAGCTGCTGCAGAAATACTCACTGTCCGCGTGAAGTGTGGACCAGAAGTGTAACCAGTGTGGACGTGGCAGGACACACACAGTTAAGAGCCAGCATGGCATACTTGAACTCCTCTTCACACACTACGTGATCTAATACACAAACCGCACACACAAACACACACACACAAAATACTTGCACACTGTTCTGCACTATCAATATCTTACAGTAGATAAATAACCCTGTACAAATTTTTTTTTTACAGGATTTTCATATTGCTGTGGTTGATAAATACTGCAAGGTCATGAATGATGTATCCCTGTAATCCAACTGTACTGTACAGTAGTAAGGAGAAAAACTTACCGGCAAACTTTACATGGAATTTGTTCTCAGGTTTAAGGATCTGGACGTAGAGAGGGCAGTTTGGAGCGAAGTCTTTCACTGCCCATGCTCTTAGGATAGTCTGGTGGTCCTAAAAGACAAACGAAGACAATCTGACATTAGATGTCTTTATAAACACCACCTTCTCCAACATTGCATAGTTTTTTTCCAGGATATTTTCTGTCTAAAATTAAGGTACACTACAAATGCCTATGAGGTCTATCAATTTTAAGGCTACTGGGGTACACCTTGGACAGGGGTCAGCTCATCGCAATCCACACAAGAACACATACTGTACACACTCACTCATATACTATGGTCTAATCTGCATGTCTTTGAACTGTAGGAGAAAACCAGAGTCCCCAGAAGAAACCCATCAAACACGGGGAGAACACACAAACACGACACGCACAGACCCGATGCGAGAATCGAACCCTCGACCCTGGATTGGATTGGTACTGTCGTGACTATAAGTTCTCTCTGGACGTTAGTTTAAAAGCACTAAAAGTAGGAATATTGACAATATCTCATAATAGTTTTTCTAGTATCGTGCACATACACTAATGTACATTCAGGTCCGTAGTTATTTGGACAGTGCTACACTTTTCTTACTTTTGTCTCTATACACTATTCAGCTTCAATTCAAGAAGTTTAACAAAAGGGAAAAAAACATTAATCCTTTAAGAACTGCTACTCTGTTACTATTTGTAACATATAAGAGTTGATTTTTTAATACATTGCAGGCAACAATTGTCTGAAGTGGACCATCGCAATCTCTTCCTTTAAGCTGCTTTAAAGGAATTACTGTTTCCGCCTGTTGATGCTGCTTGTTTGTGGGTCTTTCCACCTTCTGATTTCTCTTTAGTAAGTGTAACGCATTCTCAATTGGGTTGAGGTCAGGTGACTGACTCAGTGCTTTAGAATATGCTGTTTCTTTGCCTTAAGAAGCACTTGGTCGACTTTGTTGCATATTATCCATCTACAATGTGAAGCACCATTTGGTAGCATTTTACTGAATATGCGTAACATACTGTATTGCTCTATACATCCTACTACGTCTATCACCAGTCGTATCATCAATAAACATCAGTAACCCGGTTTCACCGGCAGCCGTAAATGCACATCCCATAACACTAAAAATCTTGTTCCAGAACTGCATAGGCTCTATTTTTAGATATTTTTGGCAAAATCTAATCTGGCCTTTCTATGAAGTGTTTATGACTAGACTGGATGTTGTGAAGAGGTTTTTCTTCACCAAGAATTCCACTTTTGTTGTTATTCCTGATCATCTTGCCCTTTAGGTGTTGTTCAGTGTCGTCCTTCTTTTAAAGAATGTACTGAATTGTTGATATGGCCACTCCTAAAGTTCCTGATATTTTAAATTCAAATTAAACATTTAAAATCTGACCATAAACCTGCATGTCAGCCACCTGTCCAGTTACTTTTGAGCCTGTGAAAATGGATGCACTTTGTAAAAATCTGTTATTTCATAATGGTCAATGCAAAAGTTTTGCCCCTTGAATTTAAATGTCTGCACTTCATGATCATCTTGACCACTTCATTTAAAATCACTTCATATAATAATAAAAAATAATAATAATTAATTGTTACAAATACTGTAGGCTAACTCAATGAAGATGCAAGCTCACATAATTTTGCTTTCACACTACGCATCTCTGGTCATGATAGTTTTTATATAAGTCATACTGTAGATTCGTTACCAATTAGTCACACTGTAGGAGTGTGTATGTGTGGGAATAATGCGAAGTGTGATTACAGCTGCAGTGCGGTCCACTTCGTTCCTGCTGCTGAGGATAAAGCAAGCTTCTGCATCATCCATCCTACAGAAAAACAACATCAGCATTATCACATTTATTATACTGCACAGTCAGGTAAAGAATAATTTTCTCATCACCTTCATAATTACACACATACAAGAAACAAAAAAATGTTGCAAGTGCTTTTTTTTATTAATAAATAAAAATAATAAACATTCAGGTTCTGTGTTGCAGAATTATTTTATTAGACCCCTAAGGTTATTTTCCCTACCAACAAATCCATTTATACTTATTCACTTACTCACTAACTGCATTTTCCTGAGCAGGTTCACAAGAATGCACCCTGAATGGGATGCCAGTCCATTGCAGGACATCATGCACACACATTCACAAACGCATTCACATCTAGAGAGTCAAGTTATCCAAGTTAGCCAATCTGCCTACTGGAATCTTTCTGGAAGCAGAAGAAACCCATAGGAAACTCACGCTGGCACAGGGAGAGCATCCGACACTCTACACGCTAACCTGATGCCAGGGTTAATTATCTATTTACAATTAAATTTATTGTTGCATTATGTCATATAAAATGTCATAACATGCTGACAAGACAAAAAAAAATGGATTATGTCATTCTACAGTCTACAGCAAAACCTCTGCCCAGAACATGATTGTCACTCTTGTCAGAAAACCTAGAGAAACAGCTTGATCTCTGACTTTCACAAAGTGCTGACATTGCAGACTTAAAAAAAAATAACAACACAAAATTCATTATCTCAGCAAATGCATGTTTGGAAATCCATTTACAGTATATGTGACATGTCCTCCATCCAATTTCCTGTACAAGCTGTTTCTGTAGAAAGCATAAAGCATTGGAAAGCGGTTTGCTTTGTAGACAGAACAACTCCATGAACTCTGTTGTTATAGAAAATTAATTAAGACTTTCTGACCAATCGGGTTCAAGAATTCAACACTGTTGTATAATCCTTATTAATCCGATCAGATAATATTTAGTACCAATCAGCATCATTCAGTATGTCTGTCTGCCCACAATGTAAAAATATTGATCAAATCAAATCTCAATTAAGGGCCTGAAAATTTCACACCCGATAGAGATGTTGCATCTCACACCCGTTCTATCTCCCGAGGGCTGAGAGGATTCGGAGAGACAAAGCTGAACACTATGCTGCATCCTATTTAACACAGTGGCTGTCAGAAAGTGATTAATAGTGATTGAAAAGTACTTCAGCAACATCGTTCTCACTTCACCCATAATGACAGAGGCTGGATCCATGTAGATTTGGTATCGGTCCAGGTGTTATATATTGATCTCACTGAGTAAAAGGTTTCTTACTTTCTAAGACATCCAGTATCAATGTCAAAATATGCTTAGAAAAAAAATGAATTAGGCTTTCAGCAAAGTGTACATCTATTACACCGGCAGAAATACAACCGCTTCATGGATTCGTTGAACCATGCAAAATGAATTTATCCACAAACTCACATTTTTATATTAATTTCCTGTTATTCTTATTACTCATTTCCTGTCGTTCTCATTTCCTTTTATTCTTGTATTCTTGTTATCCTCAGTACTGAGTATTTGTGCTTGTTTTAATTCACCAAATTTTCCAAGTCTGTTTCAAAACGTATGTTCTTTAAATTCATTAATAAACACTACTAATGGATCCAAGGAATAAGCTCACGGAAAAGAATAAGTATAGTTATATAATATAACTCTCCAATTAAAAAAAATGCATTTTGATTTCCCTTTTTGAGATATGGTATAGGCCTCTTCCAAATGGTTGAGATGTTGCTTCATGGTAAAAGTATTAATACCCAGAAATTTTTCAGATTTTTTTTGGGATGATTGGAACTTGTCAACCCATATATAGAGTACATATAATGTATTCATTATAGAAAAATCCACTACATTTTGCGGACACTTGATCATCACACTCGCGTGTGTTTTTCTTCAAACTGTTGCCACAAAATTTGAGGAACACTGTAAAGGTTGTCTTTGTATGCTGTAGCATTATGATTGTCCTTAACGGTGCAAACCTGTTCCAGCATGACAATGCGTCTGTGCACAGCGAGGTTCATGAAGACACAGTTTGCCAAAGTTGGAGTGGAAGAACTCCTGCACTAAAGAATAGTTATTGCTTCAGTTATTGTAAGGGAGCAAGTAATCTAGAGCTGTACTTGTACTAGACGTAATAGCCTTTCAAAAATTTCTGGACACAGCCCAAATCAGCCATTTGCAGATACCTGCCAGACACATCCTTTTCATTTTCCAAAATGTCAGAATGGTAAATGGAGGTCACTCATCAAGAGTTTGTATAAGGGCCTTGAATGGAAACACTAACTCATAAACAATGCATGCTAATCCAGCATAGCAGCTACTCGTACAAAAAAAACAAAAAAGACATATAATAGCAGTAAGGCTAATAATAGTTCCTAAGTGAGTGCAAATACCTCAGGTTATGTCAAATAAAGGCTTAAATCATATGATTAAGCAACAGACAATTAGTTTAGAAATGATAAAGTTAAAACTAATAAATTGTTGTACCTAAAATAAATTTAGTTTGATAGAACATCAAAATGAACCGAAACGGTTTTTATTTTACTACAATTTATCAGTTTTAACTTTAGCATTCCTAAATGAGGTATTTGAACTCACTTAGGAACTGTTATTAGCCTTGCTGCTAATATATATCTTTCTGTTTTTGTTTTTCTGCGTAAAACCTTAGAATTACAAAGTTTGTCAAAATTTGTTCAAAATTGGTTAATTTTCTATACTTGTTATTTACTTGCCACTAATTATACATGAAAAGTTTTGCACCAAAAAAAAATACATATGAAAATATCGAAAAGTTCCAATATAAATGAAATATTGATGACTTCAAATAGAAAATAAGCAGCGAGTCTCACTTGGCTCTCATGAGATCCTGGTCCTTCAGTGCAGAGCCCTGCAGATAGATGACTCTCTGAGACCATAGAGGAATCTGCAGCACTCGCCGCACTTGGATGTCTATCTCCGTAGGGCAGAGGATGACCACATAGTAATCCTGTAAAAAAAAGAAAAAAAGAAAAAAGAAACCAGGCAACGTTTAAACACCCAAGAGAAGTAATTAGCTATAAGATTGCAGGTTGATGTCAAAGGACAGATTAAAGTACTGTACATACATAAAAAATCCATCTGAATAAAACATGGAGTAAAACTGAATATTTCACCCTGAAATCCAGCTAACATTGTGAGAATGTTTCATAAGGGCTGAATTCAGCATTGCCTGACACAAGCATAGTGAGGATTTTATAATGAAACTTTCTGCCACAATAGTTCACTCTCAAATTCATGTTTTTTCTTATGACATACAGTAGAATTAATTAACTGATACGGTCATGTTTATATCCATGCTATTCCCAATGAACGACATTCAGTAAGAATACTGTAGGAAGGATATAAACATGATAGTATCAGTTAATTAATTGTATTATTGAAAGTAAATTGAAAGTAACACCACCTAAATTACAGGCTTATGTCGAGGCCAGAATTTAAAAATGTGAATCTATTAAACAAGGACACACATTTTGCGTACAGGACAGCAATTAAATTAAGCATGAAACGAATTCACAAAATTCAGAAACAAATTCAAAATTCAGGCAGTTCATTGATCAGGTTATTAACTGGAAAGCTCAGGTTAAAACATTTTTTTAGCATAAAACATTCACACAACATTCAGAAAAAAAGTGTTCTCAGAACCTAAAATTTTAGCTGGGAAGCTGCAAACACACACTCCTTTCCTAATAATCTCCAAAACAGACACCAGCAGAATGTTTTGTTGAGATGTGCATTATTTCTCCAAGTCATTTTTGCTAAGCAACTTCACACCAGTGGTCATGGGGAAAGTTGCTACATTGCTGAGGATCCCCACATTTGGCAACCTACAGATGCACACTCATTCACACACCTAACCATATACTACAGGCAATTTGAAAACACCAAATGCATGTCTTTGTCTCAAAGGAAAAGCATGGAAAGAACATGCAAACACCATGCACATACTGTAGACTGTATGGGGGGTCCAGATTCCTAATGCTGGAGGCATCAGGTCACCATGCTGACCACTAGGTCATCAATGAAGACTCCTTAAAACTGTGTTAGTGTATATTAATGAATACGTTAAGTTACCACTAGCTATGACTAGCTATGGGAGACATGGAGGTGTAGTGGTTAGAACTGTGGCCTTGCACCTCCAGGGTTGAAGGTTCAATTCCTGCCTCAGATCTACATGGAGGATGGAGTTTGCATGTTCTTCTTGTTCTTCCTCCCACAGACATGCAAGTATAGGCGTATTGCCCTTTCCAAATATATATATACTGTATATATGTGTGTGTGCGCTTGTGTGTCCTGTGATGGACTGGCAACCCCACCTTGTACCCCACCAGTAAGGAGGCAAGGTGTGCCTCACCTTGTGCTCCTGGCATAGGCTCCAGGAGTCATGTGACAATGTACAGTAGAGGATAAGTGGTATGAGAATGAGTATGAGTAAACTACTTATTGCAATGCTGTTTGCCAACGTAATCGACAGCGGTGTTACAATAGCTTCAAGATTCAAGATTTATTAATCCCAGAGGGAAATCGCTTAAGGGAAATAGCTTAGTGGTAAAGACAGTGGACCACAGACTCTAAGATCATGGGTTCAAACCTACCAATCTACTATTGCTGGGCCCTTGAGTAAGAGTTCTGTCAACTGCTCAGATGTACGATGTGATGCATGGATAAGGGTGACTGCGAAGTGTTGTAAATGTAAAACAGCTTGCTACTGGGGTGGCACCATCAGAAGTATAATAGAAGCATGATCTTCTGTTAAGTTACTTCTAATATACTTTATATCAGAGAAAGTAAAAGTAGGCCATTATAACTTATTAAAGGTACCTTTATGGGGCTAATGGTGTAATAATTTGCCTTAACTGTGCTTAAAAGTACACAACCTTCATTATGCCAAGTAAAATATACATATCCAAGCAATAGAAACCAGTCCTCATTACAAGCAATTGTTCTCCTTTAGAATGAATCTCGCATTCACATACTGCACTTGCACTCCTTTCATTCTTATGCTAATGCTGAAACTAAACGCTGTTCCACTCATCCACCTAAATTTAGGTTTGATTAATAAATGAAAGTGTACATGAATATGCCAAGCCATTAAATGCAGGCTGATAAGATCCAGGAGCTGCAGAGAAATTAAACAAAATAATGAGGATTAGAATTTACCTGCAATCTGGGATGCGCATAGAACTCATTGAGGAAGTCCATGAGGAGGTCAATCTTGAGCGAACTGACACAAAGCACCACATGCTTTTCAGTCTGAGCTCGATGTCTGCTGTAGTTCCCGCCTGATTTTTGCCTCTCCATCCATAAATAAGCTAGCTCCTCAAACTGTACAGGAAGACCACAGCGAATGAACCCACAATGTCCGAGTGATACTAAAAAACTGTCATCGCAATAAATCTAACTTTAACTTAAGGGAA
Organism: Heterobranchus longifilis; assembly: GCA_028570985.1. NCBI lineage: Eukaryota > Metazoa > Chordata > Actinopteri > Siluriformes > Clariidae > Heterobranchus > Heterobranchus longifilis. The sequence goes on from JAOVVB010000029.1 coordinate 10,686,247, forward strand.
TTGATCTTACTTGTAATGGCAGCACTACAAGCGCCACACAGATCATGATGACCACCAGTAGCTGGGAGGGCCAGATTTTCGGTGTGACGTCTCCGTAGCCCACAGTGGAGAAGGTGACGATGCAGAAATAGAGCGAATCAAACAGGGAAAGGTTCTTCCCAGCGCGCTCTAGGTGTTGAATTCCACAGGCGCTAAATATTTGTAAATGAAGCAAAAAACAATAAATTCTCACCATTAAAAATGATTACGATCATAATTTTTGGGCGCTGACATTTGTAATTTTAGATAATTTTAAAAATGCAAAAACTCAAAATGTTAATATCTTCCTAAAAGAGTAAATCTAATCGTATTCAAATCAAATGTTAAACTTGTATGAATGTTTAATAAAAAATAAATACAAATAAATGAATATTAATTATGATTTATGATTATTATTATTATTACTGTAGAAGACAATATTACTGATCACAAAGTCACAGTAAGGATTTAATAATGTTTTTATTTAATAATGTTGATTTACAAATGCAAATTAAGTAAGAAAGAAGAAGTCCTCATTAACATGCATTTTTCTTTTCTTTTTTTCCAGAAGTAACATAGAAATGGAAAATGCGTGTTAGTATTGGCCGTGTGACTGGATTTGGTATTGGGTCGTATAATAAAAAAAGGCAAGCGTGTTCCAGGATGCAACTGCAGGCCATGATAAATGTTTCCCGTCTTCTTTTTTCTTAATTTTACAGGGAAAGGCATGGACAAGTGTAGAGCTCGGGACTTTTTTCTAATTTGCATATTCATAGACTCTGGGTTGCTTGATGAGTGTATAAGTGTAGGCGCTACTGTGTCTTTTTCTGTCCATTTTAATGAAATATTCATAGAAACGTCAATCAGTCTATTATTTAATATGAATAAAATGTCTTTTCAGTCAGAGATCTGACAACAAGAAGTTAATGACAAAGGTGACAAGCTGGAGCACTCTTTCCTCTATAAAAATGAATGCGGCCTTGTCTCTCTCTCTCTCTCTCTCTCTCTCTCTCTCTCTCTCTCTCTCAGCAATCTGTCTAAGAAGTGACCAGGTGAAAAGAAGACCTTTTTTCCTCCTGTCTATGACCCATACTAAGACAGGTGCAAGCTCACCCTGTGTTTGGGTCTCCTGTGTCACAACACACTAACAAAGACGTAGCTATCTAAGAGGATTGTAATGCTTACCCTGTGAAGACCAGGCAAAGCAGCGTGCAGATGAGGATGAGCACCTGGTTAAACATGGCAGAGTGTGTGCGCTGAATGGCACGGTGAAGATCATTCTGCCGGAGAGAAACAGCTTGATCACAGTGTTTCTGATATTATATGACTCTTTAGGAAGGATCTGATCTTGGCAAAAAACATAACAATAATGACATCATCTATCTGCACATGGGGCATTCAACTAAACTTGAACAGTTTAACAGCAAAACATGATAAGATAAACAACATTTTTATACTTTATTCATTTTGTCAATTTTTTGTCTATAACAAAACTTCTTCTAATGAAACTTCTTCATATCCTTCTTTTAAAAGTTTTTAACTTTTTTGCTTTTAGCAAACCACACCACACAGCAGCCATGGTTTTTAGGGAAAGTTGAACCGTCATGAAAAGCCAATCGCAACACTTCTCTGTCGTTTCATCAGTGAAGCAGAACTATCAGCTGTGCGAATGAGCCACTAGTGTGTGTGTGTGTGTGTGTGTATTCGTGGACTACTGTTTGCTAATGCCATTGCAGTCACGACTGCAGCAGTAAATTACAGGAATGCGACAATTAACAACCACAATTTGCTCTATGAAATGCAGCATTATGTGATATGTACTGTATGTTGTGAGAACACCATGTTAACAAAGTTATTCGGGATACAGCGAAGTAGTTTTCACTGGCCCTATGTGAATAAGTATTTTTTCCATTTTCTGACAAAGTGAAGCACGCTAAAAGATCTAAAAAAGCAACATGATCTAAAGAAATTCAAGAACAGATAAGAAACAAAGTAACTGACACATTAACAAAGTAGCATCAATCTGGAAAGGTTTACAAAGCCATTCCTAAGGCTTTGGGACCTTAGCAAACCATGGTGACAACTTTTATCCACATGTGGAGAAAACTAGGAACAGTTATGAACCTTCTCAGGAGGGCATTTACTTTATCACATACTATAGGACCAGGTACGTTTGTGAAGCTTTTTCCCTTAATAAATGAAATCATCATTTAAAAAACTGCACTTTGTATTTACTCCAGTTATCTTTGTGAAATATTCAAATTTGTTTGCTGATCTCAATCATGTAAGTGTGCACAAATATGCAAAAAAAGAAAAACCAGGAAGGGGGCAAATACTTTTCACAGCAATGTACTTTGTATTGTAAATGTCACTTCCAAATCAATGCTACCCTTTTCTTTTCTATTGCTCCTGCTGTCACTAGCACTGGTTTGGTGCAAGAAGGAGCCATGATGCATATAATATAAGGTAAAACTTTTTTAAACATTTATTTAAAAAATCTCTTTATTGCAGAGATTTACATCCAAAGATGCTCAAAACACTCAGAGTTATTAGAGACATATGCTAGATACAGGTGCTGTGGCTGTGTGGGAAGCTGTTATATGTGCTATGTCTGATTCTGTTTGTTACTCCTGTTTCTGAACTACGATATAACCCTAGATGACCCCAGATATTTATGCAGTCAAATGATGCATGAACGGATGTTAAACATTGCAGAACTGTACCCATGGTAAGGTGCTGTCGTCAACTACTGAAATCAAACTGCAGCTGATAGAGCAGAAAACTGATGATGATGTAAACTGCTGTGAAGTTTTTTTTTTTTCGTATTATTTATATTGTTTGTCATAATCTGCAACAATCTTTGTAATGAAAAAGTTTTTGTGTGCACCAAAACTCATCACTCTTTTCCTTGTTCCAACTGGCTGCTAGTGGCTCACTAGAAAAAACATAATCAAATATATCATAATCATTTTTTATTAAATTTAACCAACATACTGTATTATTGATACTAAAAACACAACTGCAGGCTGATTTATCCATTGTGACAAAACTGTGGGAGGAGAAGAAAAATTGCACAATATTTATTCTTATATAACCCAAACAATTTTAACTTTCTTTCGAACACTTATGAGAAAACTTGCACAAAATGTTCTCTATCAGTGTGCAATACTTCTGGTTTCATTTGGAAATGTTTTCAATCTTCTCAAATGTGCAAAAATGGAGATATCTCATTTTGCTGTCAAACTGTTCATTTGGAAAGGTCAACTTAAAAAAATTTGGAAAGGTCTGAGTAACTGACATGTCTGAATAATGACATTGATTTGACTTGTGGTAAAGCAGCACATTATAATTTTTTTAATTACTCAGTTATTATTGTCCCCTCCCTTTGTATTTCCTAAAAATATAGATGCTTCTCTTTCACTAAACAAATTAGTGCTTTAAACCACAATGGCTAAGAGTAAAGGAGTTACTGCGTATGAATAAATGACCACTGTAAATGTACTGTATCACACATGTAAATCCATTTTCATTTCAGTAGACAACACATTCTTTCACATTTGTATTACATGACCACTTGTGCATCGTCCTGTCAAACATAATTTGTCTTCAAATTTTCTTCCTTTGACCTCTAAAGCAACACATGTTATCAGTTAATTAATCAGACCAGAAAGTTAAATTAAATGATATTTTTAAAACTTATCTCTAGCTCCGTAGCAAACATTATCTCTAGCTCCGTTTTTCAAATGCTGATATACAGTAGGGTTGAGCAGGGGTTATCTATAAAGAAAAACTATAGCACAGCTGATACATGCATGAAAATGTGTATATTTTCATGCATTTATCAGTTGTGCTACATTTTTTACCAATTGATGACCCCTGGTCTACCCCATATCCACTATCCGTTTTCACCCAAATGAGGATGGGTTCCCTGTTGAGTCCGGTTCCTCTCAAGGTTTTTTCCTTCTGCCATTTCAGGGAGTTTTTCCTTGCCACTGTCGCCTTCACTGTCTAATCATTTTGATTCACAGACATTCACATTTCATACAAACTTAAATAATTCTTTCGATTGTGTGAAGCTGCTTTGCGACAATGTCAATTGTTAAAAGCGCTATACAAATACAATTGAATTGAATTGAAATATTAACATCTACACATCAGAAAGGAAAATGGTCACCTTTTACTAATATTTTTTTTTTATGAAACTAAGCTGCAAATTATATAAATTATAAAACAAAATTATCACTTGTTTTTCTGACTTTAGCATGGTACCAGATGAAACCATAATGGTTCTCTAAGTGGTGATCCAGACTTTGATAAATCTTTCAGTAGCATCTCACAACTGTGGTGCCAAAAACTCAATATTTGGCCTGTTTTTGTGTGCTCTGTGCCCTAAATCACCTTTGGCAGAGATAGCAACAAACGTTTTTTCTTGACTACTGTTTAAACGCTAAGCAAAATCTGTCTGGTTGATATCTAGAACACGCTGTTTAGCACAGTCCACGGTTGTACAATTCAAAATCGTACATACTCCCTGCCAATTTCTACTTGGCCATTTGACCCAACCATCTGCTGGGAGTAAGGATGTTGGCACGTTCTCAGATTCTGATTATTGATGACTCATTGCGAAATTACCATGCTACCTTTGATTTACAGTTTTCATGAACCTCTCCGATTGGATATGGCATTGAACAGTAATTTTTTTCCCACAAAATATTTGTAAGTGAATGCTCAGCCATTAGGCAATTATTACTTACAATCATGTTCTCCAACGCTGACTTGGCAAGCCAACAGTTAAGGAACACTGGGACAAATATGTTCCTCCATGGGGGCCAAAAGATCTAAAAGCAAACAAAAAAACACCTGAAATAAGGATTGAGCATTGTTATGTTATAGCAAGCCCTATTACTATTTCAATAATGCATTTAGCGAAATAAAAAAATGTATGTCCTTCCTGAATTGAGTTAGAGATAGAGACATTTGTAATGAATAGGCCACTGATTTTAGCACTTGTTGCTTTAAAATTGATTCTATACATAATTAATATTTAACATCTCTCATCTTCCAGGACTTGCCAGCAGGTGCAGACTTACATTTACCACCAGCTTCACAGTAGTTACTGAATAATTCATAGTTCCTAAACAATGCTTAAGCTTAAAAATAAATAAGCTAAGACCTTCAGGCATAAAGATGTCAATTTATTATGTAACAAGAACAAATTAGCCACTTACTGTAATTATGAATGGCACTGTATTGATCATCTCAAGGATGAACGAAATTTGGAAAATCTGCTCAAAAATGTTTCCCTGAAACAAAATAATAATAATAATTATAATAATAATAATTAGCAAAATCATTATCCAAATAATAATTATCTGAGACTGAAATGGTCTGCTTGCTACTAATGTCTCATTCCTTCATTAGTAAGGTCCAGGCAGCCATTTACTGGTCCCCATCATGCTGTTAGTAAAACATATTGCTGTTATACTGAAAGGCTAACATCTTGTTGATTTGAAAGCCTGTTACAATTTACCCTCAGAGCAGAATATTTTTTGCTAATTAAAAAATAAAAGCATGAATAAAAGTCATAAGAAACCAGTGTCATACTTCACGAAACAATTAGATCTGACGCTAGCCATATGTCTCATCACTGAGGACCAGATGCACTTATCTGTTTGCAGTTATTTCTTATGTACTGAGGCCATATTCTGCGAAATTACTTGTGTGCTGTTCATGAAAATGCTACATAACGCTAAAGAAACAAGTTGGCTTCATTTTAAGATTAAATGGAAATTAAACCTGAAAATCATACACTGCCTGGCCAAAATAATAATAATAATAATAATAATAAATTCACACACTCTAACATTTCATTCACGTTCAGCTTTGATTACAGCATACAATATGGTGGCCGGTTTATATGTGAAAATGATTCCATATGATCTCAGAACACTCTTTCACAATTTGATACAGTATGTCTGTGCCTCCAGGGAAGAAAACCCTATTGATGTGTCAGATCACAACACTGTCTCCAGAGGCTTGTACAGTGGGCACTATGCTTGATGAGTGCATCACTTCATGCGCTTCTCTTCTTACCATTACAATTTTCTTTCTGATTAGTCTCACTAACATGGTTTTCTTAAAGCCTCTCAGCTATTAAGTCCCAATCCTGTAAGTTCTCATTCCATTTTATGCGTATGGAAATGCTCATACTTTCACTATTAATTAAACATAGATATGGTTTTAACTGGGTGGCACGGTGTCTTAGTGATTAGCACTGTCACCTTGCACCTCCAGGGTCCGGGTTTTATTCCCGCGATTATTTGCCAAAGGGTTCATAAGCCAGTTCCTATAATATCAAATCTCCTTAGTTGTTTTCTTTGCTTGATACAACCGAATGGTGTGGCATCCCCATATTTTAGCCATATAGTGTTTCTTTATATTCAACACATTTAAATTAAACAGATTATTTGCATAATTATATAAAGCAAATTATTAAAGATTATCGTTGGGCCTTTATTGCATTTATTTTGTTTAACAAGCTTTCATTGCTTCTAGGAAGCTAAGCATTTCCAACTTTACTGCAGTTTTTAAATCATATTCATATGCACCTCACACACCGAATGTAGTAGATCACATGTGAAGTTTGTGTAATAAGCTACAGCCATAGCCGGTAAAATATTAATTTGAGATAGTGCAAATGCTTTTCAAATCTTGTTAGTGCTACAGTATGCCGTCTGTTTGTTTGTGTTGCATGAGTACATCCATCTGGCCCTTAGAGTTCATTTAAATCAATATTCTGCAAAGCTGAAAAAGAAAACAAGAGAGAGACAGAGACCATACCTTGTAACTGAGATATGTCAATAGCATTGCTTCTAGGAAGCTAATTAAGGCCACGGTCACCTAGACCATAGGAAATACAGAAAAGAAAGTGGGGGTGTAACTCGACAGTGAAGAATCTTTCACGATTTCATGAAGCAATTATAAACAGAAAACAAAAGGTGGTTATAGTTCTACATGTAAGCAGTCGAGAAGGCTAAATAGTAACTCAGAGAACTGCGTACCTGTATAGCCCATACAGGAGTCTTTCTGGTCACCCAGAATATCAACTCCCTGAAGAGGGACGGAGAAAAAAAAGACAAATATATATAGAGGATACGAAACCATTTAATCAATCAATTCATGACCTCAATACTTTAAGATTTTATCTGGCATTTTGGTAAAAAAAAAAAAAGGTAAATTTAAAAAAACATAAATTTTGTTAGTGGGTCAGACCTTATTTTCCCTTCATTCTGTTTTGGCTGTTTGTAGTTCTCAGGGTACAGACAAACATAAAACACTGTACAAACATCTAGGATGAATTTGCAACATATATATTTATTATATATATAATATATATATTTTGTCTTATAATGTGTAAACATGTTGCAAATAGGTCAGCATAGACAAAAGTATTTAGCCAAACCTGTTAATTATTAAATTCAGGTGTTTCAATCAGTCCCCTTATCCTCAGTCAAGGGCAATCTTAAAGCTTTAGCATACTGTACCAAGACATCTTGGATAATGCTATGCTTGCAACATTGTGGCAACAGTTTGAGGACATGGTTTGATCAGCTCGTGTGGAAGAACTTGACTGGCCCCAGCACAGAGCCCTGACCTCAACCCCACAAAGCACCTTTGGGGTGAACTGGAACGGAGATTTCGAACCAGGCCGTCTCTTCCTACATCAGTGGATGTAAATGCTCTATAGAATGAATGGGCACGAATTCCCACGGAAACACTGCAAAATCATTTGGACAGCCTTCTGAGAAGAGTGGAAGTAGTTTTACAGTACAGTAGCTACAAAAGGGGGAACAACTCCTTACCAAGTTTAACTCCATGTATAGGTACTTGGATACAATATCATTGCAGGTTTGGCCGAATACTTTTGTCCAAATAATGTGTGTTTTAATACTAGACTTGACTGTTAATGTTTTTTTTTTTAGAACAAGGTGTTAAATATTAATAATATATATAATACATTTTATATATACTTTTGAACTGTAGAAAGTGAATAGACTGAGGAATAGGTTGTTTAATGTGAAACAGCCAGATAGATTCTTATAAAAACCAAACAGTGTATAAGCATACAGGTTCTATCTGGTGTTGTCACTCTTGAAAACAGTATACACGAATGTTGATTACGTACAGTAGATTAGAGAAGTAAGTATACAGTGTCTTTCTTATTGAAATATATATGTAAATTACGGTTTCTCAGAGTTTTGCTAGCTGGCATGTCAGATCTATGATTGCCCACATGTCAAAACTTGTATTCACTCAGATAGAACCTAACAAGTCTAAGGTCATGAGTAACTATAACATACTGCAAAAAAATTCAAAACCAAGCCATGGACTAAACTCCACAAATGGGAGCATTGGGGTTTAATGTTAAGAAAATAATGTAGCACAAAAAGGGCGGGAAAAAAAAAGGTTTTTGGAAGAATACACAGGCAAAAGTCTCACACTGTACAAGGTGATGGGATTCCCTGCTGTGATTCCAAAGCTTGCTTTAGACCCATCAGTCAGAATGGTAGAGTTAGTCAGGTAACACACACAGCACAATCCTTACAAAACTTAGATTAAGGTTTTGATATTTCAGCTGAAATAGTGCAACTTGCTCTATAATTAAATTGTAGATATATAATAATAATAATAATAATAATAATAATAATAATAATATGTATTACAAGAGTTATTTGATCTTTTATTTGGTACACCTCCAACTGACACACACATTTCAAGCTTTGGGCCTCAGCGAACATATCATAATTGCTTAAAGTTATTGTTATGACAATACAAATTAAACACTATCACCTTTACTTTTACAGTAGCTATACCACAGTCTATTCTGATTAGTTAGAAGGTACTGATTATTTTCCTATGACAGCAGCTCTGATAGTAGCACCAGCTGCATTCCTTTTAATACAGTACATTATTGTTTCTATACTGTAGACCTTTTTTGCACCTGACACCATAACCTTTGGTCACCCTGGTCCTGCCTACTTCTGGACAGTCAAAGGGATGTTACTTAGTGGATTCCAGGGCCAAAACCCACATACAAAACAAGTCACAGTAGTACTTCAGCAGGAGAACACATCTAATAACGTTATAACATCTTTATCATGATTAAGTCTCCTCAGTAACTGCTTCAAAGTCGTTCCGAATTGCCTTTGAACTGTTTGTGTTGTGTTTCGTGGCTAAAACAAGCTACACAAGCTAGCTTCTGATACACGCTGAATCCCAAATTCCCCTCTAACCCCCAAACAAGGGCACTCCTTGGTGTGTGGAACAAAGAATTATACACCCTACATAGTGTGCTAGCTTTTGAATTCACGCTTTGAATTTGGGATTCAAACTCAGGAACAGTTAGGTAGTTAGTAATTAGAACTGTAGAAAACATCATTCACAGAATATTCCATTGTATCGTCTCATTTGCAGCAGGAACACTGAATGAGCTAATGCTAACGCTAACGCCAACAAGTGCCACCAAATTCTGGAGGAATCATATTTGTACAGTCATTATGTTCTGATATGAGATGAAAATTAATATTCATATTAATTAGTCCATTTTCAAATTTCTCTTTTAAATAATTTGATAAGTCCACCGCAACATACTGCATATGAAACTAATGAGCAGAACAGGAGCAATCAATGGCTAGGTTACTCTTTAGTCTGTGTGACAAAGGATCGGGTAATCCGGTAGGTATTCAAGGAAAAAAAAACCCTCCAGTGTCAGTGTTCAGTAGCATTCAGACAATGTAGTTGGTAAGGGGATTAACAGTAAATGTTGTGATAAAACAGAAATTAAACTGCTGTTATTAGAAAATGATCCACTTTAAAATAATACACTGACATTGATGATTTTCCTATAAACAGCACATCCTGTTGTATTTTATTCCTTACTTAACATCTAAGAAAATGAATTATTCAATAAACAAAAGGAGGAAGGTTGGAACGTTCATGCCAAAGAATTATTCAGTGTCCATTCAGCTTGTTACCGTGAGTCAATCAGTGTTATAAGATTGCTAGAGATCCTGGCAATACTTCAAAAAACTGTAATACCAAATGTTCCACGTATCCTTATTCAACAATCGACTGTTTGCTTCTATTAACTGCAGTGGATCTTTCACTGTGTGAAATATGCAACCATGTGGTTATACTGAATATCAGCATGGCTGTGATTATATACAGTACTCTCCCTCTGGGGCTTGTGTCTGTGCCCGGATTACAGCCACGCCAATATTTGTGGTAAAGTCACACTTTTTTAAATATAATATGTCGTATCACCCAAACATGACGTACGATAGGGATGCATCACTAGCAATTTTTTCAGACTATGAGTACATGTTTTTTGCAGCTTATCAATTCCCGTAATAATACTGAGTAATCCACTTAGCATGAAGCAATCAAGGTTGTCATGGACCATTCATTGCTGCTGTGTGATGCTAACAATAGCGTTGCGATTAAGCAGTTTGAGAACAGGATCAATGAGCACTGAAGTGCTCTCGTTCAACAGTTTCCCCCATGGATACCTTTCTGTAGGCCCAGTTCATGGCTCCCTGTGCTAATTTTTAATGACCATATACTATGATCATTCTCTGTCGACTCAGGTCACTGTTTAAATGATGTAGAAAGATTCATGATGTTATTTGTATTTGTTGAAAGATGTTGTGGTTCTCTTGATCACAAATCATGAAATAAATCAAGATTCCGGATGTCCTACCACAAAATGGGAATAAATCCAATGGTCACCATTGTCCCTGGTTGGACTACATAGATTCCTAGATGGATGGAAGAAAATCAAGATTGCTTGTTTTTTTGTTTGTTTGTTTGTTTGTTTTTTAGCATGTTTCATCTGATGTTGACATCAGACCAGTTTTTATAAATAAAAGTCCATCAATCCATCCATCCATCTAGGAACATCTCGGGTTACTTTGCTGTAACCCTGTTCCCTGAAAAAGCGAGAACGAGATGCTGCGTGAAAACGCTATGGGAACATCTTTCTGTGTTGCCGGTTGTGAAGCATGTGTGTATCAAACAC
>JAOVVB010000029.1:10704919-10726339 GCA_028570985.1 Heterobranchus longifilis
GCTTGATCCGCGCTCACCGGACGCTACGAACGCCAGAAAAACGCTCGATTTTAACGCCCGTGTGAACAAGGCCTAAGTCATTTCAAGAGGGATAAATGGCTGGTGTAGGTTTAACTGTCTACAGTTAGTGTTAAACAGAAAGTATAATGTAAGTGATAACAGGAACTTGTTTCACATACATTAAGTATAAATATAAATGGATCAAATTTACATGTTGCTCTTTATTAAACAAATATTCTTACTGGCAAACAACCAGTGTTATAAAATACTCTCAGATGTGCAGTTATTGGAATTTTAGACCATTATGTGTCTATAATAATAATAATAATAATAATAATAATAATAATAATAATAATAATAAGTCTATGAAAAAAAATCAAACATAATTTGCCTACGGAATATAAATATTTTCCAGAAAAATGTTACAATTTTCTCAACATTACAGTAGTACTGACAGCAAGACTGATTGAAGACAAAGTGGTCTTGTTTGAAGATTAAAGATGAGCAATGAATAATACATTTAATGGCCATTCTGGAACTCATTTCCTCTTAAAAGCCAGATGGCTTGAGAATGAGGCGCAAAGGGAATCGTTATTAGTTTTGCAATGGTACTTGCGGAGCAGCGGGTATTAGAGCATGGCCTAACAAGCTTCAGCTTCAGCTTCTGGACTGATAATTAGACTGACATACCGAGAGAGAGAGAGAGAGAGAGAGAGAGAGAGAGATCTTAGAGCTATATATCCCTTGTATCACAAGCAGTTCAAAGGGGAGGATTTAGAGATTGAGTAATGGGGAGGACAGAATGATTGACAGAAAAAGAGTGAGAGGGAGGGTAAAAATAAGATATGTCAGCTATTGTTTCCTGCTTCCCTACTCCCACATCTCTATGGTGATAGCATCACAATGGAGCATATACAGCATAGGGAGAAGCATTCTATAGAACCAAAGAAATACTACCAAAATAACTACTAAACTTATCTTAGTTGTATAACGCACATAATCAAATACAAACACTGCAGGTAGTCCCTATATATTGTGAAACGACATAAAAATCTCATCACACTGCTTCTGTATAGACTGCTTGTATACATTTTTTACCACCCACACGTGCCTGCACATCCTCATCCTCGCACTGTGCGAGGACTATAAATAGTTTTCGAGACATGACTATATAACTGTTGATCATTTGCCTGTCAGCCAGCTCATTTTAGCTTCCATGGTGAGAAAAATGCAGGAGAATAATCACACAGCAGGAGCAACGCTTGGCTTAGGTCATATGCTCAATACGCTATTGTAGAAAAGAAGGCAAACCTTTCAGACTACAGATTTAGTTCAAGAAACATCTTCATCTTGTTGAATTATACTACATGTTTTCGTACTCTGGGAGTAAAAGTGTAGTGTAGCCCATATACTATGTGCTCTATATCTACGAGAAAACCATGACAGGTGCTTAAAATTGCACAAGAATTTGTAGGGATCGATATAGCTGGTCAATATCTATACTGCCCACGCTATCTAAAATGTTAAGAAGGTCTCATTAGGCACATTAGAATGAGTCTGCTAACAACACGGCTAGCAAAAGCAAATAGCCTACTCATCTTATTGTGCTTTGTAATGTCAGTGTTTCAGAGGAAAACTCATTATTTTCCATGCTGAAGGTGAGAAAACACACACAAAGACATCTCGATTACACACAGATCTGACCTGTTGTGCAAATGTCACTTTTTGATTTACATGGGTCTTTAGTGTGAATATAGACAAAAACATATGAGAAAAACAGATCTCAGAACAGAGATGTGTGTATTAAAAAAAATAATTTTAAAAAAGTTCCCTTCTAGATGACATTTTTAATTTCTGATTGCAAAAAAAAGTAGAAATTTAATCTAATTTAATCTAAAAACCTAATCTAAATCTAACCTAATCTAAATTTAATCTGAAAAAACCTTCCTTTCAGGCTGGGGCTAAGCGCTACACTGGAGCCGCCATTTTTTTCAGCCTACAACAGAAACAACAGGCTACTCTATAGAGAACTACGGCATGTCACAACTAACAGCAGCGTACGGTTAATATTCTGTTCTTGGCTGCAAGTCTAAGTAAGCAAAGAAACAATGATTATTGACTATTTTGCTGTAGACTTAGTGTTCTGACAGCTATCCCCAAAGTTGTAGGTGTGTGTATGCTATTTATTTCACGTCAGACTGTTTTCTGTTCAAAGATAGATTTTGTGAAAAACTGAAGCTCAGTTTGTAAATCTTTGTCTTTTCTGTAGATTCTGAAGCTGTAAGTAGTGCTAAGTTACTTTAGTTCTTGTTTAGCACTGTTATGATGTGGAGGGATAGCGCGTGGTGCTAGCGCGCCTGTTTTGTTCTAGAAAGCCCTGATGCAAGGCGTCAGAGGGAAGTAGTACTGTGTGTGTGAGCTGTGGGAGTGATTGTGCACACCTACGGGAGACTTTTTCCGTTCGGAGACGACATGGGTTTATTAATTGAACACAAAATTACTACTGAAACAAAGAGAAACATCTACAACAAAGAAGTCCCCTGTCCCCTCAAGACAGGGTTAATCCTTCTTTATTGTCTTTGAATTTTCTCTTTTCTCTTTTCACTTTTCTTTTCAGTTAATCTCTTTTCTCTTTTCACTTTCCTCTTTTTTTCTCTCTTTTTCTTTTCAGTTTTCTCTTTTCTTTTTCTCTTTTCACTTTTCTCTACTTCTTTTCTCCTTTCACTTTTCTCTTTTCCTTAAACTTTTCTCTTTTCTTTTCTTTTCACTTTTCTCTTTACTGGAGCAATGCTCCTAGACCTGGTGCTACCTAAATGTCCGCACGACTATTGGTTTGTGTTGGGGGCCTATATAGACATGCATCCAGGTGTCATGCATCCCCCTGATTGCCATCATAGTGGCGTTGCCTAGCAACTGCATGTAAGGGTGGCCTCGGGCCTGCCTGACTGGAAAACCATGGAGCAGTTGTCTGGGGGTTTGCCTGTCGCAATACCCGTGATGTTAGAGTACCCCCTGTCTACGAACGGCCCCTAACGTTCCCATACCAGTTGCCCGGTTGCTGCGTAACTCTCTGATGAGCTTGTGGTCCAGTATGTGTCGGGCTGGGACCCACGAGCGTTCCTCTGGGCCGTACCCTTCCCAATTCACCAAATACTGTGTGGCCCCCTGGACGCGTCGTGTGTCTAGGATTCGCCTAAGTGTATATGCGGGGGCCCCATCAATAATGCAGGGTGGGGTAGGGGCTGGGGGTGATGGACCTGCCAGGGTGCTACACAGGAGCGGCTTCAACTGCAAGACGTAGATGGTGGGGTTTATCCTCATTGAATGGGGAAGCGCCAGGCTGTACGCCACCGGATTAATTTTCCTTACCACCTTGAATGGGCCAATGTACCACGGAGCCAACTTTCTTGCCTCCACCTTCAGCGGGAGGTCCTTGGTGGATAACCAGACACCCTGTCCCATGCAAAGTTTGGTACCAAAATAACTTCTAAACTTCTCTTATTTGTATAACGCACATAATCAAATACAAACACTGCAGGTAGTCTTCAAATATTGTGAAACGACATAAAAATCTCACTACACTGCTTCTGTATAGATTGTATACATTTTTCCACCCACACGTGCCTGCACACCCTCATCCTAGCACTGTGCGAGGACTATAAATAGTATTTGAGACATGGGTCCCCTCCGCCGGGTCCCCTCCGTCTTTTCACGTTGGCTGCGAGAGTTGCCTTTCGTGCTGCGGGACAGAGGCAACCCCATTACGAAATCAAGGGAAAGGTGGGACCATGGTCTGGATGGAATGGGCAACGGGTGTAGCAGCCCATGAGGATGCAAGCGGGGCTCCTTATTTTGCGCGAACACGGAACATGCTGCCACATAGGCTCAGACGTCCATGTCGGGTCACCACAGGCGACAGGAATTCGAGGGTTCTGGCCACCCCTGGATGGGCTGCAAAGGGGGATGTGCGAGCCCAGGAAAGGGCCTGAGGTTGGACAGCGGCTGGCATGTATAGTTTGGGGTCCGCCTCCTGGGTCTGGCTCTTGTTGTTGGGCCTGAAGGTGCCCATCGCACATGGGGTATGATCTGGGGGGCCGATATTATGGGCTTCGAGACTGGATCCCGAGAACAGGGGTCGCATTGCCATTGCCCATTGCCGTAACGGTTTGTCTCTCTCTTGCGCTGCGGAATTGTGGATAATCACTCTACACAGTGTTTCTGTGTAGATAAGCTCTACACAGAAACACTGCTCTGTTGTGATTCTTTTCAAAGGTAAAGTGCAGGTCCATTTGTTTGTTTTACTTTACAGCAGTGATTCTGTCATTAGCGATGTTCCTTGCTAATTTTTCTAACAAAAATCTTTCCGTTAATGTCTGTGTATGTGTGTATTTATGTGAAATTCAAATAAGAGAGGAGAAAGATTTACTGTTTAAGATGAGAAGCGGGAGACGGGAGGGGCTGAAAGTTAGAGTCTCCTCTTACTTTAGCTTCACACACATACACAAACACACACACACACACACACACACACACACTCAGCGCCTGCGCACATAAACGGAAACACTTATCTGTCGGGATTGATTTTTACTTTTTTTAAAAGGTAAAGTGCAGGTTAATTTGTTTTATTTTTACTTTATATTTTGTGTTAATTATTTATGTATAAATTTTTTTGGGCTGTGGAACGAATAATTTGAGTTTTCATTGTTTCTTATGGAAAGATTTTTGCTTCTGGAACGAATTATGCTCGTAATTCAAGGTTCCACTGTAATTGTCAACAAAACAAACAACAAGTACACACGATTACCTTCCTCGGTCCACATTTTCTAGCCGTGGCTTTGTTTGCAAATATTCCTCATTAACTTTTTATTTATTGTATGATTTACAGAGACGAAATGATGAAATGATTAGTGTATTATCGGTAAAATCAGAAAGTAGCATAAAACTGTAATCCTTCAACAGTCGATTGATCACTAAGTAACAACAACAGCAGCGGAAGATGCATATTCCTAGGACCAACATGCTAGGAATATGTATTTACACACTCTTTTCCACTCTTTGCCCTCTCTGTGATTATTCTTCACATTCTGCCTCTCACACTTACGCACATACACAAACACAAACACACACGCACAAACAACCAGACTGGAGAAAATAAGTAATTACACATCAATTGGTAGAAACCATTCAGAATGCATAACAATTTATTAGACTACTTGACACCGCAATGTAGTATGAAATGACAGTTTGCTGAGGAGCAGCCTGGGGACATGAGAGTCGAGAACGATTACTCCGTTACTCCATAATGGCCACGGCTTTGCGCTTACTGAACTTACTGTGCGTTAGTGGAATCCATGCTGTACTCTTCCGAATACCTGAGAATTGGACACACATACACAAACATACTAAAATAAAGGCAAACATGGCTACAGATTGGGATTCATGCAGAGTCAGGCACGGTGCAAGCAAGCGGCAAGCCGGGGACGATTAAGGTCATCCGTCCATATCTTACAATGCTTTTTGTGATAAATGTCACACTGAAACATTACACATTTCTGTTCATGATTACTACTTCCTGAAGGGTGGTAGGGGCTTGTGTGTAATAGAAAATTGTGCACATGAGCATTGATAAGGTTTTGACTGTATTATACCGAACTACAATGTACGAGAATGACGGCACAGTGGCTCAGTGGTTAACACTGTCGCCTCGCACCTCCAGGGTTAAATTCCCGCATCTGGACTGTGTGCATGGAGTTTGCATGTTCTCCCAGTGCTTGGTGGGTTTCCTTCAGGGATAGCAGGTTTTCTCCCACAGTCCAAAGAAATGTAGATTAGGCTAATGGATGTTCCCAAATTGCCCGTAGTGTGTAAAAGAGCATGTGAGTTAGTGTATGTGTTAGTGTATTTGTTTCTCCCCTGTGATGGATTGGCACCCCGTCCAGGATAGGATCCAGGCCTCCACAACCCTGTATACAGGATACAGCGATATAGACGATGAGTGAGAGAATGTAGAATAATCAATTCAGTAATTGGGGCCACAGCTTAGGAGAGAACAACAAAGAAAGGGACTAATTTATATATTGTTATAGGTCCAATTTAAAACAAGCTTTACTAAATCATTTATGCAAAACCTCTGCCTATATCTTTAACCACCACTAGGCAACCGACGAATCCATGGATCGGATATAAATATTCCCTCTGTGCGCAGGCTGAACTACACAGTCCCTCTGCATGAGCTTTCATCAACTTTCTCTCCGCGTGCTGCTAGGGGACTGCAATAATTATTCCCACTGAACTACAACAGTGACGATGTGTCCCTGTGGCTCAAGGCAATTACAATGGTTTTAGTTGAGTTACCAGATCATGTCTAGGCAACTACTTAAAAGAAACTTGAGATATACAGTGTGGCCAAAATTATGTGGACACTTGGCCCTCATACCTGCATGCCTCCACTGCAAATGCATGGGTATTTAAAGTATATGGAGTTGGTCCAAACAATGCCATCATAATATCTTGTGAATGTGTTTTTTTTTTTTCTCTCTCTCTCTTTCGCTCTCTCTTTCTCTCTCACTCTTTCTCTCTCTTCCAAACGCTGGCTTTGTGCACAGGAGCCCTGTTATGCTAGAACAGGTTTGGACATTTTAGTTTCAATCGAGGAAATTTTTAAAGATATTCTAGACAACTGTGTGCTTCTAACTTTGTAGCTGCAGTTTGAAGAACAACGCCATATTCATGTAATCATCAGGTGTCCACATATGTGTATAACCATAATAAATCCTAAGGTACTGAGGGTTCTTTATATCATAAATGTGTACTGTACTGTATATTCTTCACATTGCAAAGGAGTGCCAATGACATAATTCAACTAAACCACATTCTGCCTATACTGTACCTTCAAATTACCTGCAAATTTCAAGTTTCTTGTCAATTTCTCTTGTACGTAAGATATCCTGGGACTACGAAAATCATGTCTAATCAAATTGGAACACAACAAAAACATCAAGTGAATCAAAACTATTTGATCATTTTTTCAAAATGCAAAACGTTTGCCGTAGAAAACGAGTACTCAACACCATAGAAGTGTCAAATACTGCCATAAAATAAAATATGAGACAGTATGATGCAAAGTAAGGAGTTAAAGAAAGTGTCTAAAAATGAGGAAAGTTGGAAGAAAAATGGAGCTACTCATGATTGAATGCATGCCTCTTCAGCTGTGAAATACAGTGACTTGCACCAGTGCACTGGGCTCAGTTATCTCTCTTGATGTGACTGCTGACATGTGGTCATGCTTATGAGTTATTGAAAATAAAACATGAAATATAAAATAAAAATGGCTAAAGCAGACACCAATTCTCAATACCTAGAATTGTAGACCTAGATATCGCTGGCTAAATGAGATTCGCAAAAAGTGTAACACAAATTTACAAACTGCTTATAGTGTGTGTGTGTGTGTGTGTGTGGGTGTGTGCACATGCTGCGATGGATTGCCACCCCGTCCAAGGTGTAAGTCTCCTGAAATAGGCTTACAGAGGGTCTGTGGGACTGTGTAGTTCAGGCTGCGCATAGAGGGAATATTTATATCCTGTCCATGGACTTGTAGGTTGCTTAGTTGTGGCCCCTGCGAACCTGTACATAGGATAAGTGGTATATGAATGAATGAATGCATAAATGAATGAATTTATTCAGAAGCAGAGGTGTATTAGATCAAGACTCTTTCCTGGAAACACAGACGCAGGAAAACACTTGTGTTCCAAATTCCAATATTCAAAAAAAGATTAGCTGGATTACTGTAGCTGGTTCGATTCCCACCTCGGGGTCTGTTTGCATGAAGTTTGCATGTTCTGCCCGTGTAGGTGGGTTTCCTCAGGGCACTCCGGTTTCTTCCCACAGTCCAAAGATAGGCAGATGTGGCTAATTCGCACCCCCAAATTGAACGTAGTGTGTGAATGCATGTGTAAATGTTGATCAGAGGCCCTACCACAGTTGTAAAAATGGGAAAAAATACAAAGGTAACCAGTGGCCTCCACCGTCCCTAGTTGAACTACAGAGGTTCCTAGATGGACTCCTAGATGGACTTTGCTTTATGGGGTTCAGGAGTAGCTCAGTAGTTAAGGCATTGGCCTATGGGTTGGAATGTCCCAGGTTCAAATCCCACAACCACCAAGTTGGCCCCTTGAGCAAGGCCCTTACCCCTCAAATGAAATAAAAATGTAAGTCACTCTGGATAAGGGTATCCGCCAAGTAAAGGATTTTAAATAGTTTTGCTAAACTAACTTGATATGCCAGATGAAAAATAATGGTTCTATAAGGACATGTTCTTTCTGTTAAGTTAATGGTGATGTCTGTTTTAATTTCCTATTGTGTATAGGAATGTAAAGTGCTAGAGTATTAAAAGAACCTATTTATTTTAGGTAGCATTAGATATCAACACAATGTTGCATTAGATCAATACACACACTTGCTGCACAAGGTTAAACCTAGAAACTATGGTTCTTTTTCAGTATAACTTTTAACAGCTGAAGAATGGAAAGACAGCCTAAAATGCAGCATAAGAAATTTCAGTATACTTGATTTAAAATCATCGTGCCAAGCTCCTTGCCAGCTTATCCCTATCCAGTGTCCCTCAGTCTGACACAAGCTCTAAATCTAATCTGAAACCAGGTGCTTAAAAAGTAGTGAGTCCCTGAAACTACAAAATCATTTTATTTGCTATGCCTGGAGCAAATCTACAGCCCACCTACAGCTCACACACAGCTCCTACATTCCTCAAGTACTGTTCTTATGGATATGCTTTATGAATATTCAAAACACGCTTTTGAATTATGTTGATGAATAAGTCATAGCAGTCTACATGCTATGAGGAAGCACAGCAAATGAAACACAACTACTTAAAGTGAGCAGAGTAAACTAGAGAAAGCTGTTAAAATGGACCTACCATATTATATATCATAGATTAAGATAATTAGCTAATGCAATTCGTTTGATGGAAAGATGCTATTAAACTTTAATTACTGCCTGTAACTACACCCATTAAGCACCACTGAATTCAAAGACACTTAAATTTTTATGCAAATACTCTGTCATGTTAATCTTAAACAAGGCTCACAAAATATTGGATATAAATTCTACTACACTGCGAATGGTGATGGTAAATATGGAAGTGAGCACAGCTGCTGTTGTCACTGCTGTAGGTATCCAAAACAAGGGTATCCAGGTCGCTGTTACAACTCAACAAATCATACCAAGTCTTGACACATTACAGTAGGTCTGTGAGAAATAGTAGCAATTCTTGTTTTAACAATCCATAAAAAAAAATCAAAAAAAAAAAAATCATATAATGGAGTAGGAAGGTTGTAAAAGAAGGTAGGTGAAAAGTGAGACTCCGCCATGAGTTTGGTATGGTCCATAGTGAACCGTGGTCCAGATCCGAACTAAATTTTTTATTCTAATAAGTGTAGATGAATCGTAATAACATCCTAACATTTCATAGCTAATGTGTAGTTAATTCATAGATGATTAAGGCATGTTACATTACAAAGATTTGTGCAACCAAATTGCGATTTTGGACAGTTCAACACACTAGCATAAAGTTACACGAATGTGGGAAAGCCCTTTACAGGTATAAAAACCTGTATGTTGTCCACCATAACATACAGTCATGGGGGATAAAGTACACCCTCATTTACTTTTATGGTTGTGTTCATCAGGGCCTTAATACCAATTGTGTGATCCTCACTAAAACCTATAATTACAACAAAAAACACAGTGGAATTCAATATGCAAAACATTCAAAAACCAGGTGGGTAAAGCAAGTGCTACATAATTTCTTTGTGTGTGTATCCTTTGCTCAACAGCCTCTTAAGCAATACTAAGACATCTTAACACTCTCAGTATCAGACACATGCTTAACTTAAACTTAAACTGGATGTCGAGATGATTTTAGTACCTAGGCTTTTAGATATATCAGTCTTGCAGTCACAGAAACAGTGTAGTTAATAGTGAGTCTTTAGGGTGACTCATAAGAACGAGTAGTCTCGGAGAGTGATTCGTTCATTTTCTACTGGGCGCGCATGCACAAAGCATCGCAAATCCTCCATAGGTTATGAACCGGAAACAGAAATGAGTAGTCAATTATTAAGTCTTTTGGTCTGAATCGTTCATTCTTTTGTCACATGACTCCCATAGACGCTATGTAGTGCATTACACAGGAAACAGAATTGAACAGATCTTCTCAAGGGTCTTCTGGTCTGAACTGTTCGTTCTTTTGTCAAGTGACTCCCATAGACGCTATGCAGTGCAACAGATTTAAAAGAACAAACAACTCGGACTAGAAGACTCATGAGAAGAACCACTCAATTCTGTTTCCTGTGTAATGCACTGCTTAGCATCTATGAGAGTCATGTGACAAAAGAACGAACAACTCGGACCAGAAGATATGAGAGTCATAAGAGATTCTGTTTATCATAATATGTCCTTAGCTGCATTGTAATATTTTCATTACTAGAACTTTAGCCAAAAGTTTTTGTATGTAGACGTGTTCTGTAACAATTTTATTTTCTTTCTCAAAAAAGATTTGTTCATTTTGATGAACAAGATTCAAAGAACCAAGTCACTAAAATGATCCATTCACTTCTACTTCCCATCACTAGTAGTTAATAAAGTACAAGACCTTAAAGCGCAAAGTAAATAGAAATCTGCTAATAAGTGACTAGTAGAAAAGGTCTTAGATAAAAATAAAAAAAAGTAATTAATATAAGGTTTTATTTCTGGCATTTACGTCACATTACATGCTGTTTAAAAATAGTCCTAACACAGATTCAAAAGATGAAATGCCACAGCCCCACCCATGGTTATACGAGAAATATAAAGGATGTTTTGAAGATGTTAGGCTTTATAGCACAGACTGTAGAGTAAAAGTCATGTCAGGTTATTACACACCCCTATAAAGAGGCGATTCAAGTCGATGATTCACTCTGTCATCCTTTCCCCCACAAAATGCCTTTGGAGGAGAAATTAAAAGTAGATACAATAAGCACACATTATGCGATCAATGTAAAACAAAAGGAAACGTAACAGAACTGTAATTTTAATGTTTAGTTGGTGACAACTCTGCTGTTTATCCCGTTTGTTATTCATACAAAAAAGACAGGAACCCGGGAGGGCAAAGACAGCAGCTGTCTCTTTTTTTTAAGTAGACAGACAGACAGATTGATAGATAGATAGATAGATAGATAGATAGATAGATAGATAGATAGATTGGTTGGTTGATTGATTGATTGATTGATTGATTATTGATCATGAAGGAAATTCCAAACATCCAGTGGCGATGAGCACAGTAATACAAAGACAGGTTTGTAGATGCGATTGGACACTATAGAGCTTACGTATAGCCGAACATACTGTAAATCTGAGAGGTGACCAAAGTTAGGAGTGTAATGCTAAGTCACAGAATATATATAAAAGTATATTCTGTAAGTGTCTGCAGAGTTTAACCTTCCCATCTAGTGTTGTGACCATGTTGAATTCCTGAAGAACCCATGACCAACAGACCTCACACCATTCCCTGTTTTTATCCGAGTTAAACAGGTCTTAGAGCAGCAGTCTTCACTCTTCGACCAGAGGAACCCCTGTACAGTTTTCTGTTTGTTTTCCCTGCTCCAACATCTGATTCAACACACACAAGGCTTCCTAATTAGCTGATATGTTGAATCAGGTGCTTTGGAAAACAGAAAACACAAAACTGCAGTGTAGGGGTCCTAGAACTGGGGTTGAAAATATCTCCTTGATGAGAACTCCTACTGTAGCTAGGATGCTTGAAAAACCATAGGGCAGGTCTTACACATTTAAACACGCACGTTGTCATTTGTGAACCAAGGGTTAGCGATACCGATGCTGTGGTTATGGATAGCGAGGTGCAGTTTTATGGAGTTTCTGTAAACTGCTATTTCTTACTGCCCGTTACAATTATATCGTTATGGTTCTTCAAATAATATACGCTTACTGACTACTTCATGAGACAGGACAGGAAGTAGAAACACCTACGGTATACCCCTGCTCAGCTAATCACATGACACAGCATAAAGTGATGCAGATACAGGTTAAGAACATCTGTTAATCTTCACAACATAAAAATTGGGGAAAAATGTGATCTCACATCTCAGTGGCATGGCTGTTGGTGTCAGCTGATCGGGTAATGCATTTCAGAATCTGTTCCTAGAATCTCCAGGAATTTAACACACAAAAAAACAAAAAAAAAAACAAACAGTGATCCATTGATCAGTTATTCTGTGAAATACCTTGTTGATGAGAGAAGAGAATGAACTGTTTTCATGATGATATGAAGGCAATTCAATCATGTTGAGCAGAAAAAACATATCAGGAAGCACACCATGAATACCTAGACCTGGTACAGTAATCTGGCACTGTCAATCATGCCACATTTAAAATAACTGAGATCTCATTTGGCCTTATGCTTGCACTATTGCAACACGATTGGCAGAGTGAATAATTGCATGGGTTTATTGGTGCTATTATTAAAGTGGTAAGTGAGTAGAGAATGAGAATGGAAACTGATGGAATGATTTAAAACAACTTGTTTAAATGATTGAATGAGTAAACATACAATTCAGGGTTTATTTTTATTGCTCAAATTATATATTGGTTGTGTAATGGTCATTAGACTCCCTGGACTCTCACTACAGTAGGATCCTTATCACGTTTACCCTTTAATTTTATATGTTAAGCATCATACTCTTCTACAAGAGAAAGACAGAGGAAACCTTTCTGAGAACCAAACCCTCCTCTACTGTATAATGTGTGTTCATGTTTGTTCCAGGAAATGAAGAAAGTGCACATGCATGCCTACAGCTGTTTCACATCAACAACATCAAACAATCATAGTAATACTGTAGATGCCAATTAGGATGTGTGTGTAACACTGTTATCATGTCACGTTACACACAATGTTGTCACCAAATTTCAGAACATTCGGAGTTTTATACTTAACTATGGATGATTTTAGGTTGCTTAAAGTTCCCATTTAAAATAATGGGCTATAATAATAATAATAATAATAATAATAATAATAATAAAAATTAATAAAACTGAAGCTCACCAAAGAGGAAAAAATAGGAAGAAGAATTAATAAATCTACATATTACCTAAAGATTTATAGTTTAGTCCATCAACTATGATTCAACAAAATGGAAATCCGGATTAATATTTACAGCTAAATATAAAAGGTAACAAGCTCTCAGGCAAATTTAATATTTAGTTCCTAAGAGGATATTTCATTCAATATTATTTATTCATTTATATCTACTGACTACTTTAGCCTGCTCAGGGTTGTGGTGGATGAGGAGTGGTTCCCTGGAACACTGGACCATGGGTGGGATTGCACCCAGAATATAGAAAAATCACTTTTCCTATAAAAATCTATGTTTTATAAAACAGTATTCTCTTAAACATGGGTATGAAATTCTCTTTGGGTGTATAAGCTTTACAAAGTATCAATTTGTGCCATCTAGTTAGGATATCTATCTATTCATTACTGCAGTAGATAAGGCTTCTGAAGAAATCAGATTAAACAGGGGGTTGGAATTAGACACAGCTGGGAAATTATAGTTATTTCTGATTAACAACGGTGGCAAATAACAAGGATGAATGGATGGACAGAAGGAAGAAAGACACAAAGAAAGAAGGAAAAGAGGTAGAAATGGGAGAAAGATGTGGAGAAAAAGAACAGAAAAGAAAGAAAGAAACAGGGAAGGGAAAAAAAGAAAGGCATCAAGAAAGAAAAAAAGAAAGAAAGAAAGAAAGAAAGAGGAAGGAAGGAAAGGGAAGGAAGGAAAGGCAGAAAAAACAACAGTGGCAAATAGCAAGGATAAATGGACAAAAGAAAGAAAGAAAGAAAGAAAGAAAGAAAGAAAGAAAGAAATCAAGGAAGAAAAAGAAAGAAAGAGAAAAGAAAAAGAAAGAAAGAAATCGAGGTAGAAAAAGAAAGAAAGAAAGAAAGAAAGCAAGCAGCACTTTTGCACTCTTGACTGGGACTTAGTAACCCAGTAACCCAGTGTAAGTATCGATCCAATGACGAAAACTTCAAAGCACTTTTTGTAAGTCACTCTGGATAAAAGCCTCTGCCAAATGCCCAAATGTAAATGTAAATATAAATGTAAAGAAAGACAGAATGGGGAGAAAGGAAAGAAGAAAGAAAGAGAGAAAGAAAGAAAGAAAGAGGGAAAGAAGGAAGGAAGGAAGGAAAGAAGAAAGGAAGGAACAAACAAACAAAAAACAAACAAACAAAAGAAAGAAAGAAAGAAAGAAAGAGTATATTTCCCTAATGTTTTTTGAGTTCTTGGATTCTCAGGCTCTACACTTGTCCTTCAGCTAAACTCTGCCCTGCATGTGTCAGCCACTGCACTCTCCCACTGTCACAGGCATTTAAAACACACTCTTGAGCGTTTATAAGAACACCAGCCAAACATAATAAAAACCAAAGGACACGGGTACCAGAATACTCTATACCTCAAACTCACAAAAAGCTGTCACTATATTTTTTATCACAAGCAATTACATTTAAGGAGTTTCTTGCTTCCTAAAGATGTGTCCAGGACAATTTGGGGTTCTACAGATGATTTGTGCTTAATTTATGAAACCCTTTTAAAATTACATACATAGCAAATATGATTTTATATGACTGAGATATGACAGTAGATGTACAGTAGAGCCTTGTTGTTTGCTGAGCCTATCTTATTTATGTATGGAATATGTTACTGAGCAGGCTGTCACAGAAAGCTAGCGCATAATGTAGGGTGTCCAATCACTTGTTTAACACACCAAGTAATGCTCGTGATCAGGGATTAGAGAAGGATTTTGGATACAGTCTTGTTTTAGACATTAGTTAGCTTTGTAGCTTATGATACCCATGAATAAAACAACACAGACAGTTCAGAGGTGATTCAGAATGGCATAGAAGCAATTACCAAGGAGACAAAATGTTGAGATGATGTGTTTTCTTGCTAAAAGTGCATCCAGAATTGGATTGAATATGGGTTTTGGCAGGCAGCTGCTCTCATGATTATGCTCTCGTTACTGCCGACCGTACCCATCTGCTTTCACCCATGCTGGCGACCAACAGTTAGAGTAATTAACGATGGTTAAAAAACCTACATAGGTGCGAAGTGATGCATATAGTTAAATCCTAGTGTCCTGGTGCTCTTATTCTCTATTATCACCAGGCGTGGAATACCTCTTGTCTAAATAGATTACTTAGTTGGAACGAACGGTCCCATTATAATAATAAAAAAAAACATAACAGTAAAAAAAAATAATAATTTCAAGTTTTCATGTGAAAACTTTATTACTTTTATAATGTTATTATTATTATTTTGTAATGTTATTACATTTTATTACTAATATAGAAAAAAACTTTAAAAGAAAAGAACTACTCTATTTTACCTGAAAATGCCACTCAGAGTTCGCAAAATTTCTCATCAGCTATTTAGCTAATCTCATGTGCTAACAAGCCACTTATGTTAGCAATTGCTGCTAGTCTAACCCGGGTAAAGTTTGGTTAAAGGTTAACGATATAAAGGAATTAAACCATTTCCATTAACAGACTTTTTCAAATTAGATGACATTTATGCCTCCTATGAGAGAAAAAGATCAAAGAATGTTGTGGAATTACTTTTTTCTTTTGTTTTATTCTTATTTTTACTTCAATTTTGTTAGTTTTGAAAAGTATAAATGTTAATTTGTGGTATACAGTGTCTGTTTGAAATCAATATACCAAACCAACCGAAACCAAACACACCTCATTTTATATGAGTGCTTTATAAAGCATTTTGCTTTTCCATCTTCAAATCATACTGATAACTACAGCATTCTGAAACATTACTGACAATGAATTATTAATGATTACTGACATTTGTTTTTTTCTTTTATTGATCAACCAGATTATTTTTTCAAATTAAAGTGATTGGATGCATAACTGAGCCTGTTCCATTGATGTATAGCAGCCATTATCCATTGTCCATATCACAGGAGGCAGGAGTCTATCGCAAGGAACTTGGGGCACAAAGCAGGCTACGCCCTGAATGGGGTGCCAACCCATCACAGGGCTCAAGAACGCACACCTTCACACACTACAGCCAACTTGGAAAGTTTTTGTGCATGAAAACTTGAGCAAACAGAGAAAACCAACCAAGAATGGGGTTGAACATGTGAACTCCATACATACACAGAGCAGAGGCAAGATTTGAAACACCATCCATGAAGGTGTGAGGCAACATTGTTAACCGCCACACCCCAAGCTGATGTGTTATACCTAAATAAAAAAGTTTGTTTTTTTCTTAAAAATGTAAGAGTACAAGAAAACAGTTCGAAAGCAGAATAAATGCGAAAAATGCCATTTTCAGACTTTTACTCATTTTGAAAATTATTTTCTGACACGCAAGATTGTAGGTGACAAAACATTTAATAATAAAAAAAACTAAGTTTAAAAGCTGTAAACTTTTGAGAAAAGCATGACAAATACTGTAGCTGTCAGATTTTCATTCAAAAGGCGTTGTGCAGTGATGAGCGAATCACATGGCTTCTTTCTGTCAGTGCAGCAAAGATGCAGTACTTCCTGTGCAGCAAAACCACATTGAGAGTGGTTCAAATACGTTCAAACGGATGTTTACAATCTTTTATTGCCACTGCAGTCACGCCAGCACTAATAAACGATAGGTACTATATGTCTCAGTTAACCTTCACGATGCGTTCTGTGAAACAGGACATTATGGAATTTGTACTGTACTGTATGTTAGAACACCACGGTGCATAGCTGCATTATGATAGGGAGCTGGAATGCACCCACGTGAAACTGGTAGAGGAGGAGGCTGATGATGCT
Organism: Heterobranchus longifilis; assembly: GCA_028570985.1. Taxonomy (NCBI): domain Eukaryota; kingdom Metazoa; phylum Chordata; class Actinopteri; order Siluriformes; family Clariidae; genus Heterobranchus; species Heterobranchus longifilis. The sequence continues at coordinate 10,721,808 of JAOVVB010000029.1, forward strand.
TTTGTATTGTTTTTAATGTTTCACTGTTAAGTGCAAAAAATTTTCATGTTAATTTTTTTTTTAATAAAAGGGTTTAATTGTCACCAAAACTGTTCCTTGATCTAATTTGCTGCCAATATGACCTGTTTAACTCACTACAAAATCACAACATATTATCGATACTAAACTGCATAATTAAATGATCACAAACAGGCTAATTTATCCCTTGTGAAAAAACAGTGGGAAGTGGAGTTATAGCATTTTGAAAAAAAATCCCACAAAACTCACACCCAAACATAACTACAAACTAGTATATAAACTATTCTATAACCCAAACATTTTGGTTTAATGTTATGTCATTTGTGCTTTTTAGCACCCTTGTGACTCGAATAAAACAGTTTACAATACTGTTTATTTTATAAACAGTAAAGCCACAAAATGGAATTATCTCACTTTGCTATCAAACTGTTGTATTAGTATTCAGTATAAATATGCCAGAATAATCCATAAGCTTAAAAACAAACCAATAAAGCAGCCTCCAGCTATTTTCCACCTCTAAAACTTAGATAATATACACAGTGAGCCTTACAAGTCCATGTGCAGCTGTTACTACAGATGCAATTATAATGAGTGCACTATAAACCTGTGATTTGCCTTTTGAAAATAGTCTCATCTGAAAATAGTCTCAGAGCTGTTGTTATTTAGAATTAATCAACTTCTGACCAATCAGAATAGAGAATCAAGTGCTGGGGTTAAAAATCGCAAAAAACTGATTAACTATGTACAACCGTAGAGAACATATAGAGCAAAAGCAATGCCGATACATTTGGTCTCCAAGTGGTATTTTATTAATAATAATAATAATAATAATAATAATAGCACCATATAGGTATCTTTTTATGCTTTTCAAAATGAACTTAAAGTTCTAAAGTTCAGACTGAATTCTACACGATTCAGAGGTCCAGTTCAATCGGTATTATTAGGAACGATTGAGCAACCTGACCCCGATCATTCTCATATCATTTAGCTGTAAAAAAGCACCCAGACTGTGCTTTTAGTCTTGGCACACTTGCTAGGAAGACATCCTGTCCTTTTCACTACCATGAGTGTGAAAGAATGCTGACAGCACGAAATTAGGGTACTTTACGAATTAGTCAAGCGTGTCAAAGTGACAGTAACCCTGAACATGTGTCACTTCACATCACATCAGTCAGATAATCTGAGCTGGAAACTGGAAAGATCTGTTTTGGGACTGTGTGGAGATAACTAAATTGAAAAAAAAAAGAAAGAAAGAAAACCCCTTTATGTAGGACCGACTGTACAGAGAGCATTAACGAAGATCTTTCCGCAAATTAAAGTACAGAAAATGGTTGTGTTCAGGAAATGGAAAACTAGCATTCTTGAAAACCATTTCCAATTTAGCACTCACGTGAATTGGGCTTTCCAAAGTGAAGTTCGAGCGATCCCAAGAGTAAGGCTCAGAGTGGGGAATCACGCTGCATATTTCCTGTATTTCAATGGATGTTTCTAAGCACTGACTAATCTTCTTTCATGTTTCATAAACTTTCAGACACAAACTCTTTGTGCACTAAAAAAAGCAAAGAGTAAAATATTGGTCATAAATAAATGATGATTATAAAATTCTGGATTTTGGACCAGAACTTGCTGCTTGATCCTGTATACAGGGTCATGGGGGCATGAAGCCTATCCCTGGAGACTTAGAGCACAAGCCACGCAGGGCATACACACACCGGCACCCTATGGGCAATTTACGTACACCAGTTTGCATAATCTGCATGTCTTTGGACTGTGGGAGGAAACCAGAGTACCCAGAGGAAACCCACCAAGCACAGCGAGAACAAACAAACTCCACAGACACAGACCCAAGGAGGGAATCGAACCCTCGATCATGGAGGTGCAATGCGACGCTACAAACCACTACATTTTCATTCTTCACGTAATTAATTACAGATACCTGAAGAAACAGCTGGTTTCTTCACTAAAATATGTCCAGTTAGTGAGATTTTAAGTAAAGCTCCAGATAGCATACCTTAGATCCTACTGTATAACCCTGACAGAGACTTCAAACTTAATTCCCTTACAACTACTACCTACCATAAAGCTTAGTGAGATCCTTTAGCTTGTTATACACACAAGCGTAGTAATACATACCCTTACTTAAGCGTAATGATCTGTAAGCTTTTATGGACTCCTAAAGCATGCATGAGAACAAAGAGCATCAATAATTAAGTGATGTAAAATCTAATGTCTTCAGAGTGATGGCAGGAAACCGTGGAATCAAGCACACACACACATACACACACACACCTAAACCGCTAAATCCTCTAGGAATACTACTGTATATTATACGACTGTGTTGCCTTTAAGCTGAGTGAGTGGTCAGCCCCCAGGTTTGTGCATTACTCTGCTGTAAGGATGTGAAATCATGCTTCATAAAACAAGTTAACAGAAGAAGACTCACATCTTGAGAGTGGAGAAAATTATAATGACGGCACAAGTGAAGTTTTATATGGCTTATATTTATTGATGGTGGCTTGCTGAGACAAGAAATAATTGGTAAGGATGTTAATGATGACAAAATAATTTAGCTTGAATCATCTTATTATATCCTCTGTCAAACGTCACCATTTTCATTGTACCATCAATTATGGCAGGTGATATACTGTACATGGCTATCTTTCTGTCTGCAGATACCATCACTTTTGTACATGGGTGCTCATTTCCAGGCCGAGCGTAATTGATGTAATGTCAACTTTGTCAATTCTTGCAATGTTTCGAATAAAGTTGCCATGGGAACTACATCATCGGCATACGTCAAATTGATAACAAATCAACTGCTTGTGTTAATTCTAATTCCTGAAAGCTCGTACCCTGAACATCACATGGTAGATTCTGAATAGCAGTTAAATCAAACAGGTGAAATAAGACAGCCTTACAGTACATCTTTACCAGAAGCAAACCAATCTGTGATGCCTGAGTGCACTCTTACTGCAATTTTTTTTTTTACTGCTCTTTATATAAATTCTTTTTAAAAAATTGATTATCAGTTCTTTTGGTTAAGTATCATATATTGATGCCTTTCCTTTTAGTAATTTTACCCATTAATATTGGATATTCTGTCGTTCCTGTTTATAATTGCTCTGTGTATTCTTTCCAGTAGCGCTCAATACAGGGAGCTCGCCAGTTCATCAGTAGTTTTTCTATCGAGTCTTTGATGTCGAGCTGTTTTATTGCAAATTTTGCACAGTCTCTTGATGACACTGACTGTGGTTTTGTGGTTAGATGCCATAAAATTCTGCACAATGAAAAAAGTAATACAGCCAAACACAAAAGATGATACATTTGGCCTTTTGTATTTAATATAAGTGAAATCAAAACAAAAAAAAAACATGCGGTTTTCAGAACTGTGACATATATCATTTCACTTAATGTCATACAGAGACAGACAAACAGATAGATAGATAGATAGATAGATAGATAGATAGATAGATAACTGCAGTCACTAGGGTAGAGGTGTATGCATAGACTCTTGAGACAAGTTTACATCGGAGCTCTTTGACCTGGTTTCATAAACAGTACTATATACAATAAAATGTGATCATGTACAAATCTCGTTGGGACGATTTTCAAGCAGAACTCCTTTAGCTCGAGACACCCTTCACCTACAAAATGTGATGTGACACTGGGCAAGAAATGATGATCAGTTGAATGAGTGATTAAAAAAATCCATTGGCAAAATACTGTATGAGAGTGTTCATGGTACTGTATGTGTCTGTTTATTTTCTTCCAGTTCTGTTTAAGACGAATGTGAGGGCGAAGTCTGACCGAACATTTGTGAAACAATGCACATTTACGCACGCCTCTAATTTGACTGGCAAATGTGGAATCAGAATGAAGCAGCTGCAGTGCTTCTGCACCGTCTATGAAAAATGAGCAACCTGCAGGCGTTCGCAGCGCACTCCTCCGAGTGTGTGTGGTCGTCAATAAACAAGTTCGGGCCTGCTTAGATCTTAGTTAGTTAGATCTTTTATCAATGTAACAGTTATTTAAGAAAACAGAGCAGAAAACAGGTGCAGAGGCTAAATACAGGTCATCATGAGTCTTGTTAATTAATTACCAGATGCTCCTGTTTGAGCATGTTTAATGTGTACTTGGACACTGGTGCTGTCAGTGCTGAAGTTATTTCACTGTAGACTATTAGTACTGTAGGTTGGACAAAATACAATGAGCACGACAGAAATGTATAATGCCCATACAGTATATAGATAAAGCATTCTGGCAGCATGCGACATTTCACAAGCAGCTTTAACGACACGGACTCACTGACAGCTTTCACACTCACGTTACTACAGCATGCAGTGCTGAAAAGAGCGGCTGAACGAACGCAGCGTTACCAGGTGCTGAGAATTTCAACCCAAATCGGATATACAGTGTATATATATATATATATATATATATATATATTTTTTTTTTTTTTTTTTTTTTTAGTGCATGATGAGTGCGCATCTCGATAAGAACGCTTCGTGGTCGTG
>JAOVVB010000029.1:10728789-10741627 GCA_028570985.1 Heterobranchus longifilis
CACACACACACACACCCACACACAGACACGCACACACACACACACACACACACACACACACACACACACACACACACCCCTTGGCATAATAAAGCATGTAGAGATTCCCTCTCTGAACACCCACACTCTGTGACCAAGCAGAGGTGGATAGAGCAGCCAAACACTGTACTAAAAAATGACTCGGGTAACAAGAGAAATGGCTCAGAAATTCTGAGAAAAAAAACGACAGAAAATCTACCCCTGTTCCAATACGTATATATTTGTCTATACAATGATTCAGTGATTTCAGTGCAACTTACTATTCATTTCATTCTATCCCTTTCTCCTTCGAGTACACAGGTGGCGTCTGCTGGCACCGAACGACAAATCTATTTGTTGATCTTCAGCTTTTGTAACACTGTTAAAGCAGTTCAAAACACACACATAGATACAGTATGCACACACACTGTACTCACAGTTTATTATATTAAAGGTGGGGTAAAGGATTTTTAAGTGTCATGTCAGCATGAGAATCTGCTGTAGATTTCGCTGAAGATTGTGGCTTCTATTGCAACACGCCTGTTGAGTCGTAAGCATGCTGGCATCGCTATATAGAGACTATCTGTATTCCCTGGACTACACCGCGCACCTGTGTGGTGACATTCTGTTTGGATTGTGTCCTGGTTTGTCTATTTATACATTGACTGACCCTTTGCCTGTTACTCACCTTGATTCAGCCTACAGTTTGGATTGCTGCTTTAAACTGTTTTATTCTACAAACTTACAATTACTTCAGGGTAGAGCTGGGCGATATGCTCTATATATTGAATCTCCAATTTTTTTAGACCAAATTCGATTTTCGATTTTAAAACGATTATTTTCCTTTAAATAAAAAAAAATAAAAAAAAAAAAAAAACAGACGATACAGTTTTTTTTTTTTTTTTATTTAAGCAAAACAATATAACTGAACATGAACTGCTTATTTGGACTAAAAGTGCAAATTTGCTTTCACGAACAGGTTTTCTTGGTATTTTAGGACAACAGTAGTCAGTACAACATACACACCTTTTTTGGGGGGTTAAAATTTATATATATATATATATATATATAATTATATATATAATTTTAAATCACTTACACAATTTTGTTAACCACATGCAGCTTACATACTAAATAAAATCAAATGGGTGTCTGACAGCATTTTCCATGTTTTTTTTTAACTGTGTATTTGGGCGTATTGTCTTTAGCGATTGAACACGCCACAACATCAGTAATATCTTTCCATCGAGGCCCCTCGTATCATATGGGATACAGTGGGGAAATGTGGTCACTGTTTTCTCCTGGATTTAAACCGCTTGTCTTGTTTAGCTCGCAGAGCCAAATACGACGCAGATTCATCAGTGTGACTCTGTTTGAGGTGCTCGAGTAAAATTAGTTGTGCTGCTTCCTTTACACCGGGTTTTGAACTACGGAAGCTCGCGGTGCCGTACCAAAGTGAAACTGTAAAATCGATTTTCATTTTTTAACATCGACATAAACCATAAATTCGAATTAATCGATAGTAACGATTAATCGCGCAGCTCCACCTTAGGGTCTCATGTGTCTTCTGTTAAGCCTTGTTCAGTTCGGAATCAGATTGCGTTCATGTAGTCTGAACAGAAAAAAAAACAAAACAAACAAAAAAAAAAAACAACACTCATCGTCTATACAGTACTGCATTATTAAGATTTGGGAAACGTAATGGGGTACACTCTGGACAGGATGCCAATCCATCACAGAGGAAAACACACACTATTTGGAGACACCAATTAGCCTAATCTGCATGTCGTTGGATTGTGGGAGGAAACCGGAGTACCTGGAGGAAACCCACCAAGCATAGGGAGAACATGCGCAAAAAGGCAAGAATCGAACCTGGCCAGGAATTGAACCCTGGAGGTGCAAGGTGACAGTGCTAACCACTAAGCCACCATGACCCCCACACTGAATGTGATTTTTGCAATTCCAGTTTGAACCACATCCAGAGGCAGGTTCAAATCTGATGGGATTTTTAAAGATGTGTCTCAGTCAGGACATTCTACCAACTCAAATCTGATTTCAAACTGTCCATTACATCACTCGCTACGTCACACGATCACAAGGTATGGACATAGATCCATGGGTGAAAAAGGGGGTTTGAAGATGTTGGAAGAAATACTGTAGAGATGGAAATGGAGAATAATATTAACGTGACAGTCTGGTAACTGTCTTGTTGTTATCTGTATGTTGTTTTACAGTAGGTCACCAGCATTTGTGGTCACAATGTTAGAATCTACCCCCGCCTCTGGTGTCGTTACCACGGCAACCTGAACAGATCACTTTCAAATAATAGTATGGACAGTATAAAGATCAGATTTGTAAAACAAATTGGATTTGCCTGCAGCCTAAACAAGTGATAAGTTAGACTGCCACAGTATATATTATCTGACTAAATGATATTCTCCAGACGCCAGGCTGTTAGCACAAATCTGACACTCAGCCGCATTTGCATTTTCCATAGCTACCATTTTGCTTCATGTTGAAAAACCAGCCTATATGTAGATATACAGTACAGTATAAGGTGTGCTTATACAGTATGCTTGTTATCACTAGATTTTCACACTCGATCAGTGTCAATAAAATATCTGTGTATTTCTTTTTTCTGACAGAAAGATTTTGACATCCTGACAGTGAGATTGACTTGTGATTGGGGTTGCAGAGGAGAAATTTTGAAAAACAAAAAACAAAAAAATTTAAAATACCTTTAACATTACTGATGTTAAAAATCTATGAAATAAAACTGTCCAACATTTCAACAACCAGCATGAATACATTTCCTCATTGACAACAAGTACAAACTTTAAGTACATGAATACTGTACACACACATTATATTTAGTGGCTAGGTGCACATTCTGCTTTGAGACAATGACCATTGTTAAAAGCGCTATATACAGTAAATAAAATTCTAACCCACTTAACCTACTGTACAAGATGCGGATATGTTTTCTGTTGCTGATTCAATTCAATTCAAGTCGGCGCTTAAAAGAATAAAGTCCCATATCTACTGTATCTGTGACAGATAGGGGCTCACAGTCTCACTCAGTTATCTTAATATACCATAAGTCATTTTACAATATAGTCCAATGTCAGTGTAAGGTAATTAAGTATATTTATTTCATTATTGTGCGTAAGTACAGTTTTCACATATCTGTACTTTATCTAGTTATCTTGTTTTATTAGAGGACACACAAATATCTGTACTTTTTACTTCACTGCATTTCTCCATGGTGATACTGTACATTGTGAAGTATACGTATAGTGGAGAGTATCTGGGACAATCTGGTCATTTTGATTCATACACATTCACATTTCAAACAAACTTCCATAATGTTTCGTTAAAAGCGCTATACAAATAAAATTTAATTGAATTGAGTGGTAACATCACCACATGCTAAGGATTCTAGGTAATTGTTAGATTTGCCTCCCCTCTGAGAAATGATTACAGGATTTGTATACTTTGCTCACTCAGTACTGCTGAGTTTGGCTGGTCAATTCGTTTTCTATAACAACATGTCTTACCGAGTAGTTCAGACAGCCAAGGACATAAAAAAAATAATAAAAACATGTGTAATCGATGAGATTTTTATGCGAATGACATTTTTTAAATGAGTTTTCAGGGTCTCCAGGTAAAACTGTTTTATTCGCCTTTAAAATATAACCAGGTGTACTACATTTATAGTAGTACAATAGCACTATATAATGTTTTGTTAGAGATCCCACAGACCTAATCATAGCTTGTATAAACAGTCCCAGTGTTTACCTGCTTGCTCAGAAGCCACTCTCAACCCCTGACTGCCTTCCTGATTCTCACAGTTTTCCACTTGCGACCTGGTTTGCCTTTTCTGCGTTTGAGTAGTGATGTTGCTTACATTGTGTTTGTCCAAATTGCCTCTTTTGACCTTCAGAAAAGCCCTAACAAAGCAAGTTACAGTATTTACTGTATATAAAACTCCCCCCAGGCTATACATTCCAAAAGGTGCACTCTCAGACACACAAGAAGGCACAGACGTGCATCGCTGGCTTCGTATGAAAATGCACAATTCCCTGTATGTGCTCTCCTTTTTAAAAAAAAATTCCCTCCTTTTAATTTGGGTTGCTTTTGTCTGAAATGTCACATTACAGTGCTTTAACACAGAGCTTCAAACTGATTCATGTCTCTGGAGAGAAAATCGAACCCTTTTATCTCGCCACCTATTTTAAGACATTATTCATTTACTTCAAAGCAGAGGCGGGATAACGGCAGGTTTGATTTAACATACAACTGAGGGCAATATCTTCATTGTGTGTGTATGTGCGTGTGCGTGTGGTCTTGCAGATAACAATGCCATCCCCTTATCACTAGTCACCCTGTTACAGTGGCGAGAAACAATGCTCTCAGATATAAACAGGACTAAGTGTGAAACTAACGTCTATTTCAGTAATCACATGAGAGCATTAAACAAGTCTGTTTTTATACAGCTTTGACTAATCATTCAATTTAAAAAGCAGGCTTTATATCTGGAATTTCAGTTTAGAAAGTGAACAAGACCATTTGATAAATGATAAATTGTAAATTTGAAAAGAATCAAATATACAAGGAATAACTAACTGCTTTATCCTGTATACAGGGTCGTGAGGGACCTGGAGCACTAAGTATTCCATGAGACTTAGTGTACGAGGCGGGGTACAACCTGGACAGAGTGTGAATCCATCACAGGACACATACACACACTCACATGCTCATTCACACACTACAGGCACATTTGGAAACATCAATTAGCCTAACCTGCATGTCTTTGGACTGTGGGGGGAAACCGATGCACACAAAGAAAACCCACCAAGCACGGGTACATGCAAACCCCACATCCCCAACCAGGACCCTGGCGGTGCAAGACATGAGTGCTAATCACTAAGCCAACGTGCTGCCTCAAGTAAAAGTCTTCTACAGTACAGTATATACATTTCTACTTCAGTTGAAGAAAAAAAACACCTGCTTTTTAATTATATTAACATACCTATTAGATAGAGGTCAAGGGTTTTTTGCATTCATTTGGGGAATACATAAAAGAAACCCACCTTTTGCAGGCAGAACATGATACCACATAATGATTCTTAAGGCATAGTATTGTCAAGAAATTCTTCTTCTTCTTCCTCACAAAAACTCAACCAAAACACGCTTGAATCTTCATATATGGATCGGTGTTTCCACTATACGAATCCACTTCCACTACATAACAGAAGGTGAAACAGTACATCTATATATTGTACAACACAGCTATAGGAAAACCCCTCACTGGAAACAACATCACCTGGTACAGGAACTGCAGCGTTGAGGATCACAAAGAGCTGCACAAGGTGGTGAGGTCTAGAGAACCGATCACAAGGTCAGTTTTGCCCAGCTCGCAGGACATGCAGTGCAGGACCAGCGTGGGAGAGGTTTTTAAAGGATCCCACACACATGAACAATGGACTGTTTCTTTAGCTGCGTCTGGAAAATGCCTTCATAACCACAATGCCAGGAGCCAACAGAAAGAAAAAAAAACTATACTTTTTGACCAGTCAGAAGTGAGCATTTATCCTACACATTTTTTCATCAGTATTGCTAAAATCATCTTCTGTAAAGTTTGTGAGTCATTTTGGTGGTTTTTCTTTATCTATTATTCTAGACAACTTTTCTGCGAACCGGAGGAAAGCCAGAAGCAAAAAGAAAGTAATATGCACTTTATTAAGCCACCTGAGCCGTGCCAAGATAAAACTATTAAGTGCAAGCTTCTCCAAATCATCAATAAGAATTTTTAATATGATTACTCGAAAAAAACAAAAACCTTTCCATTACAGCAGATACACAGTTGCTGTGCCCAAGGTGCAGTAACAAGCAGAGGATGTAAAAGTCATCGTCGTCTATATCGCTGTATCCTGTATACAGATTCGCAGGGGGGCCTGGAGCTTATCCCAGGGGACTTAGGACACAAGGCAGGGGACATCCTGGACACGGTGCCAATCTAATGCAGAGCACACACACACTCACATGCTCATTCACACACTATGGGCAATTTGGGAACGTCAGTTAACCTAACCTGCATGTCTTTGGACTGCGGGAGGAAACCTGAGCACCCGGAGTAAAACCCACCAAGCACGGGGAGAACATGCAAACTCCATGCACACAGACCCGACACAGGAATCGAGCCCGGAAACTGGAGATGCAGGGCGACAGTGCCAATCACTAAGCCACTGTGCCGTCCAGCAGGTAAAAGTGCCATTGGTAATGAAACAGAGAGGTAACTTTTCATTTAAAACTTTTAAAACATTTAACTTACTGACAAAACTTCTTTACATTAAAAATGCCCATAAAACACACACACACACACACACACACACATACTTCATGAGTTGTAAAACAGCAGAGTTCAGTAAAATAGATACCACAGACCTACAGTGCTCTGAAAAATTATTTGCCTCGTCCTGGTTTTATTTTTTATTTATTTTTTTTGCATATTTGTCACACTTAAATGATTCAGGTCATTAAACACATCTTAATACTACACAAAGACAACCAGAGTAAATAAAAAGTGCAGTAATAGTTTCATTTATTAAGGGGAAAACGCTGTCTAACTCTGCCAGGCCTTCTGTGAAAAAGTAATTGCCCCCTAAACCTAATAACTGGTTGTGCCACCCTTGGCAACAACAGCTGCAATCAAGTGTTTACAATAATTGGAAATGAGTCTTTCACATCGCTATGGAGGAATTTTGGCCAAATCTTTCAGTGGAAGAATTGTTTTATTTCATCCACACTGGAGGGTTTATCGTAGTGTGACAAATTTTCAAAAAATAAAAGATCATTTCTGGAAACAGAACCAAAAAAAAATATTTTCAAAAAAAATAATTTTTTTTTTGCCTTCTGAATTTACTGTCCGTGAAATTAGAGAGTTTAGCTTAAACTAGCCAACTAGCCAGCGTAAAATAACTGTGTTTGGTTGGTTGAATACATTGTTGGTTTATTTATGAGTTCGTTTCTTTACAGTGCCAACAGAATGTTTGGAGACTCTTTGAGCTTTTCCACATTTCATTTTTCACACTCATCTTAAAATGGATTCAAATCTGTTAGGGAAATTAAAGTAGGAGAAAGATGCAAGTTTGAGTAAAAAAGCACATTAAAGCAGGGATAAGTCCAATACAGTATTCCAGGGCCAAGGTCCAAAAACAGGCCAGGTCAGGAGATGTGCAAACAGTAACAAATTCAGGGCAAAAATTTTAGTCTGAAACAACTGGGATCAAAATCAAAACATCAAAACACAAATCAAAGACTTGGTGAATTCAGACAAGAGCATGCTAAAGGTTACTTAATGCTGCAGCAGCATTTATAGTATAGTCTGCTTATATATGGTGTGTAGCAATTAGGAACAGGTGAGAACATGTAGGGTGTTGTGACTAGTTTGTTCCACTAGTTCTCTCATAAAATCTTCTTTTTTCCCCCTCATCATACTACACACAATACTCCACAATGACAAACAAAACGCAGGTTTTTGTAATATTTGGTTAATTTTTACATTGTTTTGACACTTGCAATTGTGCTCTAATGCATCCTACTCTAATCAATGCTCCATGAGATTCTTCTACACCTGAACACGGTAGCCTCCATCATTCTCAAATGAAAGAGATTTGGAACAACCAAGTCTTCCCTGATCTGTCCACTCAGTCAAATAGGTAACAATAGATAAGGCAAAAAATAAATTCAGTTATGTATGATGAATCATGAAGAAAAACTGATACTTTAAAATACATTTTTAATACTTATGCATCATATAAAGTGGTAAAATGTTGCCTTTCCTCTATAGTCTGGCAGGTGGTGCACTATAAACTATTCACACAGCACAGCATCCTGTGTGGTAGAAGCAAATTATTTCCTAAGTTTGTTCAAAACTGTAACAAAATCTGAAAAACAAAATAACACTAAATAGGGATATTTATGAAATTGTGACAGTTACGGAATTGTAATACAAATTTAAATGGCACTTATTGTGATAATATTGTATCAGGAGGTTCATACCTAGTAACCAATAGCCCAAGGGGGTCTGTAAAAAAGATCCTTGTGGGGATGGGAAAGCTTACAGAAAGACAACCATCCCTGCAGCACTCCATCAGTCAGGTCTCTGTGGTACAGTGGCTAGACAAGCCATTCCTCACTAAAAGGCATGTGACAGCCTGCTGGGAGTTTGCCAGAAAACACCAGAAGAACTCTTAGACCCTAAGCTGGTTTTGAGGACACAAAGATTGAACTATTTATTAATCAGGCCAATGTTAGTGCTAAAGGATGATTTGCATGCTCTATAAAGTCAGAAACTAGTAACATTTCTTTTCCTTGCAGAGAATATCATTCATATCAGAAGACATTCTTAAACTGCACAGATAGTCAAATTCAAAACCTTCAGCTTGAATTTCTTTGCTGGTGGCTTCTGAGGCATGTTTTGGATCACTGTCCTGATGCAGAAGTCAATTTTTAGTTTTTTCTTTTGTCTGTCTCACATTTGTTTACAGAATTTGCTAGTTATTCTGGGAATGCATTATTCTATTCTATTCTTTTCTATTCTATTTATTCTACACGTGCAGTGTTTCATGCGCCAGTATCACACCACCCAAATGTGTAATACCTGTACAGTACATTCACCCTCCTATTTAATACATAATTTAATAGTTGATGGCACATTTTTATTATCAAATAAAATTCTTATCCTTTTTCTTTTTTCTCTGAACATTTTTTTTTTTCCATAGCAGCACCAAAATGCCTTCAGTTTATTTAGATTTTGCATACGTCATATGTTGAGGAGGTCACAGGCAAGGTTTCCTACCTTCTAGGTAAGACCTTCCACACCACCATTTTTTTTTTAAACATTCTTGCAGGCACTTACAGTGAAGTGGAGGCCAAACATATTGAGACAAATGTGAAATTCAATGTTTTAATGACATTCAGAATTTTTTTTTAAATGCGACAATCAGGACAGTAAGAATAATTTGTTGTTTTATGCAATGAACTTGCCATACAACTATCAATATTTAGTATGAAGACCTGCTATATCTGGCTGGGCATATAATCAAAAAGACTTCTGAAGTGCTCTGCTAAATCCATGCCTGTTTGATTGAAGATCATGTACAGAAATTTTCTACCAAAATTTACAATTCACTTGCGAATTAGTTTTAGCTAGTTTAAGCCATTTTTGTGCAAAGGTGGACACCCTGGCTTCAGAAAGTAAAAGTCACATATTTGTTCAATCCATATTAACTCAACCAACTGATTCTAATTAGCACAGTTCAGCCAGATAGGTGAGAACTAATTAGTAGCATCACCTGTTTTGTGCACAAGGAGAACTACAGTATAATTCATGGCATATGCTGTCTTAATATTTTTGTCCACCACTGTTTGGTCATAAGGGGATTTTTCATCGCTGTGCCTTTGCCTAATAACTAACACTTTCACCTTTTGCATGATACCACAGTGTGTGCAGTTTTAAAACATTATAATAATATGTTTCATTCTGTGAGTTGGATTTCTGTTATTATATCTCATTACCCTAACAATAAGTTTTAAATAGCACCAGACTGCACACACCACTGTGACCAAGTGTCAAAGCCATAAACAGAAACAAATGTCATATAAAGTCCTACATATTTCCTCTTCAAGCTAAATTGTACAAAAGATGTCGCCTCACTGTAAGAAATGTAAGCAATATGAAACATTCACTTGAAATTCAAAGCGCATAATTATAGGCAGCAACTTCTTGTCATTGAAATAAGTCAGCAAAAAGAGAGAGATTTGGACAGAAGATAGCCTTGAATGTATTATAAAAGATTGAGTCATTCAGCAAGCCTTACAGTGATATTTAAACCCTGATCTATTCAGCCTTGACGCCTTGTACAATTTCTCTCTTTCACAACACTGTTGTTTCAGCACCAGAGCTGAGGACAGCTCCCCAGCACACATTTCTTTCTACACAATGAGCAGCACATAGAGCATGTGACCAGATTTAACTGCACAAAACTGCTGATGAGTGTGTGTGTGTGTGTGTGTGTGTGCACGCGCACGTGTGTGTAAACAGCTGTATCTGATGCTTGAAAAAAGACATGTTCTTTCATGTCACTGCGCAATTCTTTGTTTATTCTAAGGCCAACTGTACAAATTAAAAACTGTGATAGTGCTTGGATCTTTACAGCACATTTAAATGCTTAGTTAGAGTCATTTCTATTTACTAACAGCTCACTTAGACACCTTTACAGGTGGACGTATGTAGAATATACTGTAGTCCTATCGTATTAAAGAAATTACAGAAATATGCAGCCAATATGACAGAAAAGGAACTTCATTGTCAGTAACTAATTGGTTAAAAGATAAAGATAAAATTATAAACATTCAACGTTTTCCAAACAAAGACAAAGTCTTGCCTACCAGCATTGGTTTACAAAATCTGTATGCAACTAATGTTCATTCGTTAAACATGCAGAATATAGGCCCTCACAAAGTAATATCACTGAAATTTTATAAAGTCTTACAAAAATGTATACACATAAAACAGTGTGTTGCACGATTCCTTCAACAACTTGTTCCATCACACACTGTCAAACTCCCAGGAAAATGTGTTAAGAATGCTTTTGCTTACCCAGGCTTCATACATGCTTTATAAACACAGTACACCAAGTACGATCTGTACAAACGCTTTTACCTGTCGTCATTCTGAAATGACTGATCCCCCAAAAGCAGGTCCCTGAAACGGTAGCGCGGTGGGAGAGGAGGAACCTCTGAGTCCACATCTGCCATCTTCAGCGTCGAGCTGTCCAGAATCAGTCCAGTGTTACCGACACTGTTCTTTTTAACCGTTTCAGCAGGCGGCCTGACAGAAAAAAAACAAACATGAAAAGCATGTTGAAAAATAACACGTATATTTTCCAGAAGGAAATTCCAGCAGCACCAGTGATACAGTTGTAAAGCATCTGCCTGAGGAAACCACTGGCAAATTATAAACAGCAGGAACTGGCAGTGTCTGAAAGTGACATATGAGGTGCAGAATTTGTAAATATGTTGCTATAGCGTCCTGCTCTTTTCCGGTTTACTGCATGAACAGAAAACGCTCACTTGTGCATTGCTAATGAGGATGCATTCAGATTCCTATAAATGGTCTGATGCAGTGCACATAAGCACTTAAGGGAAAAAGGCTTTAATAAATACAGCACCAGTGTTTAATGATATTATGAAAAGCTCTTTCTCAGACGTCTGCTCACAAACGTATTCTGATATCTCAATGTAGAACCTATGCAAACCATTAAAAGTGAAGTGTGTACCTGTCACCAGGGTTGGATGGGCGCTGTGGTGGAGTCATACTCGCCTCTGAAAACAAAAGAGAATCATTATTGACTTCCATAAAAAGACAGTTCATTCAGACATTGTTTTATGAATGAACAACTGACATTTTTATAAAAAATCCAAGTAGATCCTTTTAAGAGCTTTTTTCCACATTTAGTCAATGTGTTAAACCAATTTTCATTGGAGGTACATGGTGTGATGCGTGGTAATTTCCATCTCTGCCTATTCAAATGTGAAGTCGGTGAATCACCAGCAATTACGTCCGAGCAGCATCCTGGTATATCTCCTAAGCAGCACCTTCAGATACACTTTAACAGACAGCCTGCCTTTTACATAATTACAGGTCATTTCTAAAAGCATGTTTAATAGACCATTTACAGGGAATAGTCTGAAATTACACCTTAGGACCAAACAGGATATCTGAAGACTAATTCTCATTGTTATTTTGCTGTTCATGTGGCAAAAGGGTACACTGCAGCAATGTAGGTCCTCTGTAATATCAAGTATACATGCTTGATGCTGCATGTTCTCCTTTGAGTGCCCTGAGGTACTGTATATGTGTGTACCTGTGTTTGTATATAAAGTGTGCCGAGGTTAGACGTGGGTGCAGGGTGTCTTTAATAGCAGAGGTGTAAACAAAAGAGCAATTTATCAGTGAAGACTTTGTGTGGATAGTCTTTACGCTTTGGTACAGAAAATCACTAAAACATTTAAGTGTCAGCAATCAGATAAATGAGTTAAATTTTTAAAAAAAAATAACTTGGATAGCTTTTGGAAGTACCACAGAGGCTGTTATATTTTTTCATTTGGAAGCGGTAATCCCTCTGCAGTGTGTTTTAATAAATGAGAAGGAGAGATGCCAGAAGGGAGAAACGCCTGATAATTGAAAAATGCAAAATGATACATAAAGCATTCACAACCGCAGTCACAGTGCACTAAACAAATATTAGGTAATTTGCGTATAATTGGCGGTTTATCACCTTTAATAAGACATCCACAGTTAACTAGGGAAACACTTGCCAGGGGTGTTGATAAGAATTAGACGTGCCAGCCCTTAAAGTGAGTCGTGACATTCTGAGCTTAGATCCCATCTCTAAAAAGTCTGTTTCTTCATCCAATTCATGCTGAGTTGAATCGTGTTTATTAAAAAAAATTTTTTTAAAAAGCAAACTGAATAAAACAACATGCTCAAAAATTAATGGACCATCTTGTACTTTTCCTTGTTTTTATTTATTTTATGCAAGAGGATACCCGAGTGCTAGACTGCATGCCGACTGGGAAGCAATTATCTTTTAGAATAAAGGTTTAAAGGTACATCAGTTGGTTTTAATGTCCAACATATACTCTTATATTGTTTTAAATAAACAAATAATGTTTCCAGGTTAAAGATATATTCTAAACTTTAGATGATCCTTCGGCCGAACGGTTAATACAGGAAAACAATTCAGATAGT
>JAOVVB010000029.1:10741998-10755604 GCA_028570985.1 Heterobranchus longifilis
ATTGAAAGGGTTCGAGTTCAAAACCCTTTGAAGCTGCAACTGGTTAATCCTGGAGCAAGACCCTTGACCATCAATTGCTCAGTTGAAGGAGGTCTCAAGTGTAGGTCAACAACAACAACAACAACAACAACAACAATAATAATAATAATAATAATAAAACAAGCAAATGTTACATGCAGCGTCCAGCTGTGCAGCGGATGACCTGTGAGGTACAGTATCTCTGAGAGGTGTGTGAGGTCATATGTGTGTGTGTGTTATCACTCGTCAGTGTGTTACCTGGCTGTCGCTGAGTGCGCGGTCCCATCATTGTAAAGAAGCGTGCTGGTGGCGAGTCCAACGCCACACATTTTCCTCCAGATCCGGAGCTTTAAGTGTCCACGAAGGACTTCCTATCGCAATGTCCTGTCTGTGTGTCTCGAGATCTGAGTGACTGCATGAAACGGATGCCTGACGAGCCCGAGTGGAGAAGCTACACCAGTCCACCGGGTCTATAATCCAGCATCCAGCATCTTCTCTCTAACCCCAGTGATGTGGAGACGAGCTGCTCATCATTACCGCCTAAAACATCCTCCTTCATGCGCCTCATCTTTCATTTCATGGCTTTTGCACACATTCATTCATTCATTCATTCATTCATTCATTCATTCGGGGAAGTGAGTGTGTATCCTAAGTGAACTGCAAACCAACTCGGAAAAATATGTGTATAAATAGATAAACAGATAAATGTCCTCTGGTTATAAAGAAAGAAACGTCAAATAAACCTAATAATGTAAACACATACACACACACACACACACACAGGTCTATAAACTGTAAAGAGAAGAAAAAAAGAAAGAAATAAGCGCAAGGTCTTCCTCCTGCGTCCTCTCAGTGCGGTAAAACGACGCCGGCTGGAGCCCAATCGACAGCCCTCTCCCTTTATAAGCGCCCTACCTAGTGCTAAAGTAGCGCTCTCTCCGCCCTTCGCAGGGCACTGTCTGTCCTGTATCCTGACATTTGGGATTAGTCCGCTGTCACTTCTGTGCGCAAACGTCCCTGACTACCAAACGTCTCCCTACGCCCTGGCTAAGTGCCCTGCATAAACGAAAAAGTGCACTAAATTATCGCAGGCAGGAACCATTCAGGACTCAGCCGCTGTCACCTGTGTATGAGTAAGGAAGAAAGGATTAAAGCTCGTCCTGAAAGCTCGGCATCTCATACAGAGTTGACAGCGCCATCTTCTGGAGGATTTCTTCACCATGGGCATGACCCTATTCCTTGTGTACTTGTTTTCCCCCTGAACCTGATGCAACTACTGTAGTTCTCTAAGGAGCAGCTCTTCCTGTCTGGTAAAGCTGGGAAAATACTAAACCCAGCAGGACAAGTGATACTTCACTTATTTCCCCAGAGAACGCCTGGTGCTAAGAAAAATCATATTTAAAACAGAAATTTGTGAAATGTAAAACATGATACTGCTTCTTTTTTTCTTTTTTTTTTCTTTTTTTTTACGTCCAAAACACATTGGACTGGTTAAATTTTTATTTTTTTTATGTTGCACATATAATACAGAAAATGTTTGTGCCAAAGAAGTTACTTCCGAAGTTTATGCAACATGAAGGTAATCAATCTTGCTTCCCTAAAAATTTCAAGTTGCTAACTTCAACCGTTTTGGAAAGATGATTTGATGATGATGTCCCCCCAAAATGGCCATTTTATGACCAGTCTTGCTTGAAACATTAATAATTTAAAATGGAAATTGTTCACATTTCCTTATGAGTATTGACACTAAAATTGGTGTAAGCTCCTAGTAGCATATGACCTTTAAAAATTGTTGCTTAAATTAAAACATTCCCTGCAAAAGTAAGGATTTTTTCAGTAAGTTGTCCGTAACCATGTCAAATTCATGTTGCAATAAAACAGTTTTGCATTTTAGAATAATACACTTTTACAGCTTTATGTCTTTTCATGTAAAATCTAAATTGGCCAAGTTTCATCTGAATGGCATTTAAGATCATTGAAAGATTTAAATTCAAAAGAGTTACAGACACTACATAAAAGGACATGGCATTGCTAATGTGTTTCTTTTTATCTTATAAAAATATAAATGTGTATGCATATTTACAAAAAAAAATGGATCAGGAGATAAGAAAGTTCATAAGTATTATGAACAAATGGTGTTATATGATCCTATCTGAAAATCCACTTTTTTCACCTACTGTAGGTGAGACACTTTTTAGCACCAATACCATGTTTTGACCAAGTTCTTTACCTAAAAAAAAAAACAACAAAAAAAACTAGACTTCTTTCTTATTAGGTCAAAATGTTTCACTACTATCCGAGTAGCTTCTTCTTCAGTCTGAACAAGCTACTTGGATGAGTAGTAAAAGAATATTTTGGTGGATGATAACCTCTAGTTACAGCTGTGCCACATTTTTTTCATATCTGAATAATGAGTTCGGGCTTTTACACACATTCATTCATTCAGGGAAGTGAGTGTATCCTAAGTGAACTGCAAACCAACTCAAGTCGGAAAATATGTGCTGTATAGGGTGTTTATTTAAACTATATATTTTTTAAATCACTCTCACTCTTCACTCATTCTCTATACCGCATATCCTGCAGCCTATTTCAGGGGACTTTGGGCAATAA
This sequence comes from Heterobranchus longifilis, assembly GCA_028570985.1. Taxonomy (NCBI): domain Eukaryota; kingdom Metazoa; phylum Chordata; class Actinopteri; order Siluriformes; family Clariidae; genus Heterobranchus; species Heterobranchus longifilis. The sequence goes on from JAOVVB010000029.1 coordinate 10,744,627, forward strand.
GCAGGGTACACCTTGGATGGGGTGCCAATCCATCACAGCACAGACAAGCACACACTCAGACTACAGGCAAATTGGAAATGCCAAATAGCCTACTCCGCATGTCTTTGGACTGTGGGAGGAAACCACAGGTTGGTGTACCCAGAGGAAACCCACTAAGCACAGGAAGATCATGCAAACTCAGGCACACACAGGTTCTGAAGCTTTTAATAAACAAGATCTATTTATATTTAGATCATATGACACTTTTTTCATTCAGGTGAACTCTATTCAACTATCTATTCTAACCATCTAAGTTACTAACTAAGTTAGATTTTACAGCAACCATGTGTGATTATAAATCACATAATATCACAATACATAAAGTTCTGTTATTTGTAGACAAATGGCACTGTGGCTTAGTGGTTAGAACTGTTGCCTCATGCCATCTGGGTCGGGGGCTTGAATCTCACCTTGACTGTGTGTGAGTGAAATGTGTTCAACAAGCATTGTAGGCTGATTAGCTTTTTTGAATTGTGAGTGTGAGCATACCTATGGGTTGGGTGTAGAAGGGTTAAGCAACTATACCACTTTTCCAGAGAAACAGGATGTCTCAGACAAATGATCAGTTGTGTAAGCCAGCTAAGGAGTCTTTGGAATTTAAAAATCCATTAATATTCAAAATGGTTGATGATTGTCAACATATGACATTAATAACATGGGCTTTAAGAAATACAAATGTTAATACAAATGTTATGACCCATACAATAATGTTATGACCAATAATGTTCTGTTGAATTATCACAGAAAAAAAAATCCATTATTCATTTCATTCTTTGGCTGGTACAAAGGTGCTTATCAAAATCGCTCTCCAATTCTTTTTATTTTACAGTACAGCTGAGCACACCTCTTGCAGGAAGGACAAGTGGGATGATAAGTAGAATTCTATCTGTCTTTGCATGGGATAGTTTAGAGGTCAGTGCATCTGTTCTCAGCTTAGTGAATTTTACATCAGCACCATCAATCCTTGAACTCACATGCCTTTAACAGATCAGGCTGGTGGTGGTTGTGTTATGGTGTGGGGAACATATGCCACAGCCCAAAGTATAGTTGCTGCCCATGTGCATCCCTTTACTGTATAAACACATCTTACCAATCTAATAAAGGGGACTTTCAGAATGTCAAGTCATCTCAAACTGGTCCCTTAAACACATATTTTCAATAGCTTGTCGATTCTTTGCCACAATGATTCAAGGCTTCCTTAGAGCAAATGGGGGCTCCCACCAAGTATTAGTATGCTGTACAGTAGCTAGTGTATTGTATTTGTCTTAAAATGCTACTTGTTGTAAAACTGCTGTACATACTCTGGGGTGAAATCAGTACTTGGACAGTTTTTTATTTTTATTTCATTATTATTTCGTTTTTTTACATTTAATATAGAATACTTCCACTGCATATATTTGTTAGAAATCTAGACATATTTTTTTTTAACTTAAAAACGTGTTTGTATTTAGATGCAAAATTTATATTCATATACACATTATTTTTAGCATAAACAAATATATAGGGGCAGTGGTAGCTCAGTGTGTTTAAGCTCTGCATTACTGACCATTAGGTCAGCGGTTCAAGCCCCAGCTACACCAAGTTGCTGCTGTTGGGCTCCAAGGGTACTGTATAATGGCTGACCCTGCACTCTGACTCCAGCCTCCAATAAAGCTAGAATAATACAAAAAACTAAGAATTTCACCTGGCAGTAATGTACAGTATGTGTGATGAATAAATGCTTGACTTAATATTAATGTACAGTATGTCTAAAGAGAAAAACTAAGAGGGGAAAATTATTTTGACACATTAAAATCAGTATTTTGTTGCTAAGCTCTTGTTAGCCATTATATCTTCAAGATGTCGAAGGTAAGAATTGCCCATTTGTATCATTGTGATAAAAGTTTGTCCCAGTTGCACCATTTGCAGAGTACAATTTTCCTAATTGCATTGTGATTTTTCTTAATGCATTTAAACACATCTATGTGATTATTTCTAACTGAAGAGTTTTGTGTGAGGTGTAGGTATGACTATTTAATGAGCTCCTACTTCTTCAGGTCATCCTGCAACTCTTTTTGAGTGACTGCTGTCTTTTATCCTATCTTCTTTATCAGTAGTCTGAAATTACCTTATGCAGTCTTGGGTGGAATACCAATTGACAGTGATATGTAAGTTCTTTGCTATGGATCTGTAGCTTTATTTATTTATAAGTGTTGTTGAATGATGTTGTTTGAAGCTCCTTCAGCATCTCAATGAATGCCGTTTGCTTGAAATTGTCCCAAACTTTGCTTTATTTTTTAAATGATACGCATATATTTAGAACCTGATTACATTTTTCCAAAAAGCTTTTTATTTTTAAATATAAACTTATAAATACAACATTTTATAACTCATACAAATCATTGAATTCAGGTGTTCCAATCACTTCAATGGTTAAAATCAAGCACCTAGGCCTGCAGTCCACTTCTACAAACATTTGTGAAGGAATGAGTCACTCTCAGGAGCTCAGTGAATTCCAGTATGGTACCCTGATAGGATAAGTCCAGTTGTGAAATTTTCTCAGTACTAAATATTCCACAATCAACTGTTAGTGGTATTATAACAAAGTGGAAGCGATTGGGAATGACACTATCTCAGCCACTAAGTGGTAGGCCACGTAAAATCATAGAGCATGGTCGCTAAGTGCACGGAGGTCTGCAACGTTCTGCAGAGGCAATAGCTACAGACCTCCAAATATCATGTGGCCTTCAGATTAGTGCGAGATCAGTGCGTAGAGAGCTTCATGAAATAGGTTTCTATGGCCGAGCAGCTGCATCCAAGCCTTACAACGAACACCAGGTGCAATGCAAAGCATTGAACACAGTGGTGTAAAGCACGCCGCCATTGGACTCTAGAGTGTTCTTTGGAGTGATGAACCACACTTCTCTGTTTGGATCAGTGGGTTTGGCGCTTGTCAGAAGAACGGTACTTGTTTGACTGCATTGTGTCAAGTATAAAGTTTGGTGGAGGCGGGATTATGATATGGGGTTGTTTTTCAGGGTTTGGCCCCTTAGTTCCAGTGAAAGGAACTCTTAATGCTTCAGCATACCAAGACATTTTGGACAATTTCATGCTCCCAAATTTGAGGGAACAGTTTGGGGACGGACCCTTCCTGTTCCAACATGACTGCGCACCAATACATAAAGCAAGGTCCATAAAGACATGAAGGAGCGAGTATGGTGTGGAAAAACTTGACTGGTCTCAACCTGATAGAACAGGCCTACATCCAACATCAGTGTCTAACCTCACAAATGCGCTTCTGGAAGAAAGTTGAAAAATTCCAATAAATACACTCCTAAATCTTGTGGAAAACCTCCCCATAAGAGTTGAAGCTGTTATAGCAGCAAAGCATGGGCCAACAACATATTAAACAGGGATGGATTAAGAATTGGATGTTACTCAAATTCATATGCATGTGAAAGCAGGCGAGCGAATACTTTTGAGAATATAGTACTTATATATGTGGGTAAGAACATAGGTGGGTAAGAATAGTTGTTTCTCCTCACTTTTTGTTCTCAGGTTTATGAAAAAAAAAAATCTCACAAACCTACTGCTTTAATGCTGGTATTTATTCTTCAAAGCCTTTATTTATAAAATGAATTATTCCTCATTTATTCATTAGTATACTTGTCAGTGTTAGCCATAGTAGAGTTTATGCTACTCCGTTACGTTTGCAAATGGCATCTGGAAGAAATACACATAAAACCTCATCAAACACTTTTTACAGTACATTAGTTAAAGCCCCAGATCAAACTTAATCTTTTTGCAGTCTAGAATTTTCATTTTACATTGTATGCTACACAGAACTCACTAAGCCTGGAGCTTTATTTCTGTTTACTTAATGGTCTACTGTAGATATTATAAACGTATGTATATCCCCAAAATATACATTTGTTGAGTATGTCCAACACAGGAGTGTACTGCAGATGTCATTATCAGTGTTGTGATTGACTTTTAACTCGTGACGACCTTGCATATAAACATATGTACAGTACCAGACATCTCCAGTAAGAGCAAAAGAGGTTGTGAGCACAAAAAGCTCTGAGCTATCAGAATGACCCACATCTCTGTCTCCTATAAACAAGCAGGTACGTTATCAGAGAGCATTGTCCTGTAGTTGACTCATCACTTTGGTTTCAAAGATGTTTCACAGCAGCAGGAAAGGCTGTTGGTGTTGCTTTATAAAAGCTTTCGGTGATAGTGAATAGCCACTCATCGGTATTATGAAAATTGCATCATGCAAGGTTATTGCTATTGCTGTTGACTTTCCGGTAAGCTTTATGCCTGAAAAGTTAACCCTCACCCATGTCCTTAGGTGTTTTCCACACCATGTGCATCCAACTTGTACCCTAAAAGAAGCTGTTATGTTACTTTCAGCCATGTTTCCTAGTGACATAGAGAAATAATTGCTAGGGCTCATCTCATCAAAACCTTGAGGTATTAGCACCATTATCCTCTCTATTTGTACTGAAAGTGTTCCTCTGGGGCCAATTTAACCCCTGTCCCCACACACATACTGAGAGATAGAGAGACAGAGAGACAGAGAGTGTGTAATATCTCTTTCAGTTGCTTGGCAATGTATTAAGGTAATGGGAAATCAACCTTGGGACTCATCCATTTGGATAGCGTTGAGTCTTTGAATACACAGTTCAGATGAGACAGCGACAAAATGTAGACTAAACATTACGTTGACAAAGGAAAAGTGTACAATAACTACACACACTCAGGCTTCATGAGTTCGACTTGATCAGAACCATACACTGGCAGATGCCTGTACCCATATGCTCCTTTGTCAGTTATAACTTCTCCTCAGAGAACAGAACGCGTCAGTGAATTGAATCCACAGTCACGCCAATGTTGCCCACGGCATGATGCCAGTACATCGCAGCACAGGAGAGGTTTACTCTTTTCTTGTGCATTGTCTAAGAGCAGATTTCCATTTTCCACATTCCCTTGACTGTGAAAGAGACAGCTTTTCCCATGCAAGAAAACATAACAGTTTTTTTTTTCTCCAACAACTACTTTCTATTTCCTTTTATATCATTCCATGCACTTATCTGTGGAAAAGCAAAAAAATAAAAAATCAAAGCAAATGCACCTCATGTTTTTTATTGCTTTTATAATGCAAATTGTTTGAATGACTCATCTCTGGTTGTGAGCACTTCAAATATCCTGCTCTAGTACACTACACAAAGGTAGATATAATGTATTGTCCACTAGACCGTTTCATCACCTAATATCTTGCTATAATTTAAGGTTGTAAATTTCCCGAATGCTCATTTTGTATCTTCACTATTAAACATAAAATATGCACTGGCTCAACTAAATAAAAAAAAAAACTATTTGAAATGAAAAGTTTTTTAAGGGTCTTTTCATCAAAGCACATGGGAGGTGAAGCTGTCATACATCCAAAGTGTCTGTGAATAGAGAGGATTAAAGAATACTGATTTAAAACATAGATGGATTCCTGGATGGGCAAATATACAACAGGTCTACTGATCAGTTAAATAACATTAATGTTAGATAAAAGACATGAAAAAATGTTAGATAAAAGACATGATATCTTTGCATTAATTAACTTAATTGACGGCAAGTGAAAACAGCACTTCCAAACATACCCAGGATTTCTGCGGCAATCTGTGTATACTTTAAATGACACAGATGAGGGTATGATGTAGAACTATTCAGCACACCAAAAACTCCCCTTAGTTTTACCTTGTTTAAATACAAACTGATTCTTTTAACTTATAGTGATTTGTTTTATTGTGCGTGGCTTTACCGTTAAATCACATAGCTATAACCTACAGTATATGTCAGCTATAACTTGTACAAGGAGCTTAATCACTTACAGCTCAAGACTTATCGGACACATCCTTTCAATTTTTATGACTTCTTTAATGTTCTTCATTTTACACTCAGCCAGTTTGTGGTTTTGGGTTGATGTCAGTGGGAACTATAAAAGAGTATGTGTTTCTTGGGGTGTCTTTATAAACACAAAACCTCTTCCCATTGGATGAAATAAAATCTTTACCAAAATGTCAATGTATACAGGATATACAGTATAGTCCATATGTATAAATAACTTGAGGTTGTTTCTACTACTTATTTTACAGCAGGTAAACTACTGTACGATGTAATATTTTCAGACATCTTCATGTGCAGTCTGTAAAAATAACTTTTTTATGTTTCAAACTAAACTAAAATCCCAGAGATTCTAATAACATCAGGTAATCACTACAGAGGTATTAATTACATTCCCCTACCACAAACTAATAAAATCCTGTCCAGACCTTCTGCAATGTTAAAGCTATACACCAATTAACCATACCACTAAAACACAAGCCATTAAGCCCAATAGTGTGTGAGTTGAGCCCCTTGTGTTGCTGGCATGTCTCTCGGACTCACCAAGACCTCTGGGGGTGTGTTCTGGTGTCTGCTGTTGGGAAGTTCGTGGCAGATCCTTTGGGTTCTGTGGGTTGTGGGATGGGCCTTAATGGATCAGCCTTGTCTGTCTGGCACATTTCATGGATGTTGGGTCAGATTGTGATCTGGGGAGTTTGGAGGCCTGATCAACAACCTTGAACTCTTTGTCTGCTAAGCCTCATTTATGGCAATGCTGTGATCTACTGGGTTTTCTAATACTTTTATATTGTGGCCAAGATTTTTTTAATTATTTAGTTAAAAATTTTCATCAGTTTGTGCTGCATTGGCTTTTGTGTGGGATTGGACAGGAGGCGAGCCTTTGGTCCCAACAGACATACTGTAGATGAGCTTTGGTTGCTGATGATCCTTTCATCAGTTTACTGGTGTATATACTTGATAATAAATAGTATTTAATTTACCTGTTCATGATGTTCATTTTGTGGCTGATTGTTGTATGTTAAATGGTTTAAAAATATGTCATTCATTAATAAATGCAATAAAAAAGGCAAAATAATGGGCAGTAACAATGCCCAATCATTGATTATTTTCCTACAACACACACCATAATTTTTTCCTACCTTAACTCTCACCTCCAAATGCTTATGTAAGGCTTATAAGTCATTTAGACATTGGATGAGCCTCCTACTGCCACCAATCTTCCATCAAACACCAGCAGAGACACCTTGAGACAAAATGTAGCACACAGCATTGCACTAACCACTTTCTATGCCTCACGCTGTCAGTCAACTAACAACCCACATTGAAACAATTTCCCATTCCAGCACTCACATAATACAATAAATGCGTATGATGTCACTTGAATTGCAAAATGTGGGAAAAGTTTTCCCGCCAACTGTCAACTGCTGATGACACACTTGTCTCATATATATTGCTTGTTTCTCGTTCATTGGATTCTGATTCGCCCGAGGGAATCAGGGTCAAACTTTTCCATAATACAGAGTACCGTCTTAGCCTCCAGTCATATAAACCAGCCTTGGTAGAAAACAGCCTGGTTTCTCTCCGGGGGTTTGCAAGGGGTCACACTGCTGACGTTTTTTTTCCCTCTGGGTTTAAGTAACACAGCTGGTGAGTACAGTACAGAATAGGAAAAATGACCAGACATGATGGTGAGACTACAATAACACAACATCTGTTTTTCAATTACAGGAGATAACAAATTGGGCTTATTAATAATTAACATGTTGTAAGTAGTTATTGCTGAATATTTTTAATCTTAAGGTATACTTTTTTTTTTCCACTTTCCAGTAACCATGCCTAATGTTTATCAAAGTCCAAAAACTCCAGAAAAGATAAGTAACCTTCAGAGAGTGGCCATGGGAGTTTTCTTCAGGCTGCCTTCTCACAGAAAAAAACGTCAGTATTTTTAAAAAAAAATATTTCTGGAAATTCCTTTTGTAAGATTGCCAAAGTCTGTGTTGTGAATTCAAGAGAGAAATTTATTAATATACCTGGTCTATTTTGACTGGTTGAGCATGGGTCTAACTGGACCTCTGTGCTAACAATCTGATTTTGCAGTGTTTGCTTCTGTAAAATCATTTATAGGTAACAAGTGTTATATAAGCCTCTTAAATGGACAGTTTAACCAGAGTTTGTGTTTTGGACAATGGCTGTTTGGATTGAAGGATTTGTGCTAGAAATAAGAAATAAGAGGTTTAAGAGGATGCTTAATATTCATACTTGTTAGGGATGTACAGTAACTGAATACAAACACTTTACTTAAAATGAAATAGGGAAGTTGAGACAAAGACAGATAGAATTAGAAGTGGTTTATGTCTCTCTCTCTCTCTCTCTCTCTCTCTCGCTCTCTCTTTCTCTCTCCTTTATAATTTTGTAAAGGGGTAAGCAAGTTGTCAGACATGGAGCTCAAATAAAGACCACATTCATTAATGTCTAGGTATTCTTCTATCTCTGATCTGGGTCGGAAACAAAATTAATGCAGGCAGACACAAAGAAAAACAGGTATGAAAAGCTTTCACGTTGTCATTATGGGGTATTGTTTGTAGAATTATGAGAAAAATAATTAATTTCATTCATTTTGAAATAAGACTGTAACATAGCAAAATGTGGAAAAAATTTATACTTTCCAGATGCACTGTATAGAGACTTGCATATTTGGAGCCTGCTTATCCACGCATAATCCATGCTTAATAATACATTGATTAAAATGTGTTTTACAGTATATAACTAAGAAAAAATTATAATCATGGATAGTGTTTGATAGGATACAGTACACTGACAGTGTTTTTTTTTTATAAATGGCCCTAATCACTTTAGACAGATAGTGGTAACAAAAAAGTGTTATCATTAAATTGAGTAGTGAATAACCACGACTCAAACATTTGTTGATCTTGTTGAACAAAAGCAACGACAACTCCTTTTATCGCTTTTATTTCAGCAACAACAGTGCAGAGCCAGATGTCAAACGGTTATGCTTTGTAGCTCCCCACAGTATTGCTGGATGTAGTGTCATCATAGTTTCCCCACGGCAACCATGTAAGCATCCATCCCCATCATACGTACAGTACAGCACTACAGTGAGAACGCACTTCAAAATCATACTTTACTCAGTCGTCGCTGGTCAAACCCAGAAGGTTTCAAGGATGGTGAAACTTCCTTTTCGGAGGTTTTGTGTTTTTTCCCCACTGATACAACTCCGAGAATTTCCCTGTGCAAGAGCCTTTTTAGGGGCTGTGGGACCGGACCAAGGAATAAAACATGAGATCAGTTTGGAACTCTTGTCATTTAGTGTTATCTACTGTTGACATACCCAACAGTGATCCATTCTGTTTAATTGAATGGCCATGGGAACCTGTTACATTTGTATGCTTCCCTGGGCTTATAGCCAGAAGCAAAACAGCAAAACAAATAGCCTACCTTTTCCTGACTTTTTGCCTCCCATCAATATTCAGAACCCCTCCGCTCAGACTGATAGCTGCTATTTCTAACCCTTTCTATTTAGTATTTTTTAGTGCTTGGAGTGAAATGTTTCTTTCAAGTATTTCGAAATGGAGTTGTTATTTATTCATCCTTAAGCCCATTATTAAGTAAGTACTAAAAAATAATACACAGGTGATTATTGACTTAAAAAGGCACAGCCTTAAAACTTAAAATCTACAGTAAAAGCACTGCTCTGTTATGTGAACAGTTAGTGATGGTCGATGGTTGATGGGCATATAATGTGTTAGTAAGAAGCAATCTTGAACTAAATACTATTTACTATGATTTATTGCATCCCTGTCTTCTGCACTAGATACTTACATATTATTATTATTATTATTATTATTATTAAGGTTATTAAGTATGGGTGAACAGTTTCACTGCAGAACACGATGCACACCATTTATTTGGCAAATTACTATTCTCTGACACACAAGGTTGTCGACAACAAAATAATTCATTTGAAAAGCTCTACATAACTCTACTAGAAGTTTTAAAAGTAAAGCACAAAGGAGGCCTCACGATTTTTTGAGCGAAAGCTGACATGTCATGATGAGCCAATCACAGAGTGCCTTGAGTGGTTTAAATGTATTCAAGGGGTTTTTTGAAGAATGTTAAAGTATATTAATACAGTTAAAGCATGAGCTTGCTACAGTTTTATTAAAACTCAATCAACATATTATTGATACTAAATTGCACACACAAATGACCACAAACACAACTGCAGGCTGATTTATCCATTGTGCCAAACCCATCAGAGGTAGAGTTATAACTTCACTAATCTCTTCAGCAGGGTACACTTTGTGGTGACAGATTTTTGGGATACATCAGTTCTGCAGTGCTGGAATAATTACTCCCACGCAGGGAGCAGATCAGGATGCCATTAGATGATTGGATTATTCTCTCATCAATAGCAGACACAGAGCCAGAGGTCTCCTTAAGTGCGGGAGGCTGGTTTTGTGGGGTTTTTTATGTGTACAGTATGACGTTACCCTCAGTACTCAACCCAGGGGTTCAGGTTGCACATATACACAAACACACACCATTGCTGTGAACACAGCCCAAACATTTAGTGTTCCATCAACAGTCTAACAACTATTCCATGTTTGCTGACATGCTGTTCAGTAAGACCTCATCATGTACTAAATTACCCTGCGGAGCTATAAGAAATGCATTATCTCTAGACAACACCCAAGCCTGACAGTTTAGTGCTGCGAAATGTCCAAAATTAACATTATATCCTGTGCAATGGTTACATAGCAGAGACATTTTAAATGAAATACCAATCTCAAATGGCTGTAAGCTAATTATCTGAAAAGCAGAGTTAATGATGAGATGGCTTTATTTATTTGACTAGATGAATGAATATTAGTAAAAAGGCTGTAAGTTACATTTTCATTAGTTCTTGGACTTGGAGCAGCAGATTACTAACCTAATGGAACAAAATGTTCCAGACAGCACATTACATTTATTAACATGATTACATTTATTTTAAAAGTGACTGGGGCCTAGAAGTGCATTGCGTTTATTTGTTTGGAAA
>JAOVVB010000029.1:10768462-10801171 GCA_028570985.1 Heterobranchus longifilis
AGCCCTCCCTGAACCTCCTGCACCTTCTGAGGTGTACAAAGGTACAGTACTGTACTGCAGGTCAGAAAAGACCAAAAGGTACTGTGCTGTGAGACCAATCAGTTATAAAGCATAGGTAAGTACTGGTATTAGTACTGGTAAGATCATTGCAAATTTTTACTTGGAGCCAATGCATTGTGCAGAGGATAACAGTGAAGGGGATAAATATATTCCACTTGCTGCATTCTGGACCAACTTGATTTTGCAGCTTGCTGTATGTGGTCATTACAGAAGTGCTTTTTTCTTGTGGGAATTGAGTAGGAGGCAGTTAATCAGCATCTAATGCCTAATAATGTTAAGCTAGGGTGTATCATCTGGCTTTGATAAAATATGGTCTGATCTCACTAAGAAGCTAATGCAGCACAAATTGATGAAAAAGTTAATGCTGGCCACAACACAAAGGTAAAGCTGGCAACAACACTCAACGCATCACAGCCTGCCACATATGGGACTTGTTATAGAGTTGTTATTATTTTGAAGTACAGCTACTCTTACTTGAGTACGATTTTTGGCTACTCTACCCACCTCTGCATATATATAGATTGATCACTAATAAGCAAACCAAAGAAAACCCATGAATGAACAAGAAGAAGAAACCAGACTAAAAATGGCCCCCAGATATCAATCCAGGCAAGCATCCTTGGGATGTGCTAAACATGCAAGTCTGATCCATGGCAGCCCCGCCCCATCTTGCAACAGCACGTAAAGAACCTGCTGCTAAAGTCCTGGTGCCAGATACCACAACAAACCTTCTGAGATTTTGTGGAGTCATGCCTTGAAAGATCAGAGATGTTTTGGAACCCTTTACAATTTCAAGCTTAAGGTTTTATGATTTCAATTTTACACATTACCAAAGTCAAAAGTTTGGACACACATTTTTCCTGATTTTATTTCTCTCCGCAATATGAAACATTGCCGAAGGCATCCAGAGTATGCAATAATCTTCTTCGAACAGACTCTTTTTCTTTTTTAATTATAAAAGTTGAAGTCCATTTTAAATTAAATGAATCAGTTGTTATTATACAGTATGTTCCCCATATTGTCATATAGTTGTTTTGTACTTGGACATGGTAATAATGTGTACACTATTCTTACATCTCACAATACAACAGCCTTCTCTTTTCTTTTTCCTTGGTTCCTCTGTGTACATTTACAGAATCAATATATCCCCAAGGATGATTAATTTAATTTGATTACATTTCTGGGTCACATGATGCAAGAATGTCAATGCGTCAGAGTATTAGGAAGCACCCTTAAGGAAGCACACCTGGATGTGATGTTGCTTTACTGCAACACAGTCTTCTACTAACATAAAAACTTGTGGCATTGCGTTTGAAGTACAAAGTCTTGGCACCATTTCAGTTCTGATATTTGATTTCTTGGACAGTCTATACAGGTGCAATCATAAAACAATTACAGTACTGTCATCAATTCCTGACAATTCTTAGGCAGTCTATTGACAGTCTTCATACAGTATACCGTCATAGACAATATAATAAGTATAATCACCAATTAAAAACTGTGAATAATAAGAATAGACTGCTTGCAAGCAGCATAGTCTATAACTAAGACTTATCAGGATATGCAGTTTGCTTTGTCAATTATAAAATTTATATTATTTCTTAATTACTGTCAGTTGCAGGCAGGTGAGTTGTGTGGCATGTGTTGGGAGCAGCAGGAAACTGAGAAACTAAGCTTTTTCTTTTCGCAGTCCCACAGCGTACATGAAGCTGCCAAGTGCTGTCATATCAGAGTGTGCACTTCGCTGAATTCCACTGTGATCTATACTGCATAGCAATACAGTACTACATGTCAGTCTTAGTGTCATATACACATAATGGGGTCGTGTCTGTTTAACAACTGAAATTGGCTCATTGTCAGTCTGGGTGGTTCGATGTTCAAAAGGTTTGTCTTGTTCAATTCTTCATATTGCAAAGAGTCGAAGCCTTTCTTTACCACATATAAATCATATAAACTTGAAAATGATCAAGCACCTGTTCTTGATTATGTTAAATACTTTAGTTAAGGTTCTTTGTCTTTAGTCAAAAAATCAGGCCACAAAAAGTGCATATATACAGTAATACTACTACTACTACCACTACTACTACTACTACTACTACTACTACTACTACTACTACTACTAATAATAATAATAATAATAAAAGTAATGCAATAGGATGCAAATCCAAAATATTTGCATATGAAAATCAAATAAACTGTCGTTTGACTGTAATTATACCAATTTTCCAAAGCCTCATTATTCCCAAGTTCTGCTTATTATGCAGTAGACAATGCTGAAACAATCATAAAAACTAGAGGAAAATAAATGAATGTTCTAGGAAGCTGTCACCATTATTTTCTCTAATTGGGATGTGTCACACCAATATTACATTTACAAGCATGTAGTGTATATAATAAAAATATAAATGTCTTTCCATAAAAAACATGTTAATGTAAAGGATATATGTTCTAAAATGTTAATATAAATTTATTTTACAATGTCCCAGGCAACAATAACTACAATTTACCTTGAAATATATTTACAAGATCCAACTGTTTTTTCATTACTGTGAGTATCTGTTTTTGAAGCTATTGTTTCCATGAATCACCTATTAAAGGTTATGAAATGTGTACGTTTTGTTTCCAAAAAAAAAAAAAAAAAAAAGCTCATCTATGCTTCCTGAACACACTGACCCCCAATAATGTTGGGAATACTGCATAAGTCACATGTTGATCAGGAAATTGCATGACACGCATTTCCTAAAGTGCAGGGAAGTGGGGAAATTTTGGTCATTTTTTTCTTTATTTTTAATGTTTGTTTTTTTGTTGGTATGAGTTAATGAAGTCAATTTAAATACACAGCCATACTATACTATCATTATAAGTTGAAAGTAAATAGTTAAATAAAATTCATTTTAAGCAAAGTGTTCCCATGCCATTAGGATGGATGCCAGTTACCTCCATTTGCTACAAACTCAACCATTACTTTCAACTCTATTACTCATTTAAGAGCCTTGGTAAACAAAGAAACCTCATTTAAAAATGGATGCATGAGATGAAATGCTTGTTTTCTTAAATTCAATGTTGAAAATCATAAAGAGTAAATTACATTTTTAAAAGATAAATGGCACTGCAGTTGTAGAATCACCCACGATATTTTATGAAACTGGCATGTACATTAAACACATTTGAGGGTGAAGGTCAAAGTCCCTTGAGGTTGGGTAAAATGAAAAGAAGGAGGAATGATAGACTTGTCTAGAGTGACTCATGTTTCACATGTAGTATTTATGAAATGTTCTCCTAACGCGGACGCAGTATACAGTACAGTAAACGAGTACGTCACTTGACCTTAGACTGTGTTATGCAGTGTGGGAGAAATGTTCCCAGTGACCGGGTTTCGTTTATCCTGCTGATCATACTTGGAAAGAAAAGTATACACAGCACCAAGCCAAGAAGACACACTGTTGGGGACCATTGAGAGATTGGCATCCAAGAAGCCTAACAGTGAACAAAGCTGGATCTCTAGCACCCCCTGCAGTTTCAAGTTTGGTATAACTGCATGAATTGTTCAGGAAAAAAAATTAAATAACTGTCTGCCCTCCAAATTCTGTACAGCAATATTTTAGAACATGATATAAATGTGTTGTAGTATTGCATAGACAATACTATACAGTAGAAATGTGTGTGTGTGTGTGTGTGTGTGTGTGTGCGCGCGTGCGTGTGTGGTTATCCCTAACACTACATACATACATACTGTAAATGTATGTATATAAAGTGTATACTCTATATGTCAAAATTTGACATGTAAGCTAACATAATCGATATCATGCCTAACACAATTTTCTAAAATGAATCATAAAAACAACCCCAAAGCATTCAACTTATATTAACTAGCCTGCACTCAATCAGCTGGAAAGATTTGATTAAAAGTGTCGGAGATGGCTGGCCACTTCAGCCAAACGCAACATAAATGCAGGATCTGTGTGGAAAAATATTAAAGCAAACAGAGCTCAGCAAGTTTAGACCAGGCAGAGTGGATATAGACTGAGTGCAAGAAAGTGGTTTTTAAAGTGTGTCCACAGTAGCAGCGTTTGGAAAAATAATCCCATGGAGGATCTCAGCATTGCAACATCAAACCTAATTAGACTAATCAGCCAAGTAAACATACTGTACACTTCAGCTGAACATGCACATCCATGCCACATTACCGGGTTGTATGGCACCTTTAATTAGGAAGCATGGCAACCACAAATCTACAGAACAAAAACCGTGCTTTCTTTTTCTTTCCTCGGTCCAGGCAAGAAGCAGTACGTTCAAGCCCATTATGCATTAATGAGAGACCAGAGGAGTGCACCAACACCAGGCATCAAAGCTGTCAGCCTCTCAGATATCACCTTGGCGTGGTTCTCGAGCAGCGAGTGACGGATCAACAAGGAGATGAAAGATCACATCATTACTACAGGATTACTCTTTTGTCTCCATAAAAGGATAGCAGGTAGGATAAATTTTATCATCTAGTTGAGTATTCACACCTTCACACTACTTTGACATAAGCAATAGTGTTTGATACTAGACATAGACATAGTATTTTGACTTCAAAGGAAGGCCGAGGTGGTTAGAGTTTGATCTTTGTTTGACAAATGTAGAAAATGAAGAAAGTTAATAACAGTAAGTGATACTAAGTAATGTACGTAATAAAATGTAAACAATATCAATCAGAACACTTTGTATATAAACATTGTCATGAACTTTAACTATAATCTGATTATCCTAATTTATCTCTCTGCAATGAGGGCTCAGTGTTCAGTAGTAGTACATGCATAATATAATGGGTTTCTCCTGAATGCTGATCGTTTCCTTGCCTTCTTGCTCTCTGGATGACGTGACACTGGGCTTAAATGCTATCGTGTTTCACAGACATCTTATTCATTAGTAATGGTAGAACTGAAATGGAGCAGAACAGCTTTTATTCTCTCTGAACAATCATCACTGTCATGATCTTTTAATTACCCTGTATATATGGCCAACCATAATTAATAATAATTTGCCATTTGTGCGTGTGTGTGTGTGTGTGTGTGTGTGTGTGTGTGTGTGTGTGTGTGTTATCTTTTCATAGAACGGCAGATTTGAAAGTAAAGTGGCGAACACAAAAAGGCTGCTGTTTTCTAATATCATGAGACATAGCCAGAGTGTTCATCAGCTGTTTGATAATGCAAATGGAGCAAAAGTAAATGTGAATGAAGCAAACAAGCTAAGTAACCTTAATTATGTTTATTTAAAAGAGCAAAAAAAAAAATCTATTTACCTATGCATACTATGTTTTATTTCTTCCACTACAGGCTCTTACCCAAGGCAGGACAGGGAAGAGGACACCTACATACATCCATAGACTGGCCCTGGACAGTGTTGTCACCAGCAAAGGCAGTCTCATTCTGCTAAATGGACCTAATGCTATCGAAGTTCAAAAGGTATATTCTGATACCATAAGAAATTCACATTCCTATAGTATAGTCCAAGGGGTATACATTTGGAAAGGGTTTTCATGGTGAATTGGTACCACTGTACTGTAAATGGAATTTTAAGTAAGCTTATAGTGTTATCCTACAGTCCAGTTGGATTTTTATGGGTTGGCTTTCTGTTGGATGTTAAGGGCTTAGTCATAAGGTACAGGACTATGTAAAAGTCTCAGGTACATGTTAATGATTACTATAGAGCAAAAAAAAAAATAGTAAACAATAATTATTGAAACAAAGGCAGTATTCGGCATAATGACAAATTTTGCAGTTTTGCAGGAAAGCTTATGCAAGTTTTTAGAGGACTTTGACTGTTGCACCTCAGTTTTGCATGCAAAATCCAGCAGTTTTCATAGATTTTTTTTATTTGAAAAGTGCTTGCTCATATAATCTGCTGCTTTCTTATAATGCAAGCATTTTTCTTTAAATGCTATAAAATCAGAAAAGTTTTGTACAAACTCAATAATAATGTCCTACAAATAGGAAAGTTGCTATGAAAAACACAGAGTGCCTAAGATTTTAGCATGGTACTGTAAGTGAAAATACATATGCTATTCACAGTGTGAAAATAATAAGTGCTAGGACGGTGTATAACATCGTTTACTTTTTATTTATCAAAGTACATTATATACTGTACATTTATGTTTATGTTATTTATGTTAAATGCTGTTGAATGTCCATGAAACAAGTTTGTTTCTGTTGTCACTTAAACTACAGTATAATGGCTATAAATAGTAAAGTATTTTTACTAGAAGCTCTGGTGGAATAAAAAAAAAAAAAAAAATGCTGCTTGTCATGGTACCAAGAAAGAAAGTATAAAGAGCTCCATCTTGAAGTTTTTCCTATATTTTTTTCCCAGAAAAGTGCTCACACTGCATTTTCCTTACAGATATAATTTTTTTCCCTAAAGGAAACATCATGTCAACAATTACCTGTGCACACATATTTTAACACCCTCAAGTTATTCCAGTCTTCCATGGCAGACTAAATGAGAATTTTTTTTAAATTTTACATACAAAATCCTGTATAAAATTTGACAGAATTGTTGCACATTATCTGAATAATAAGTGAAAGGTAAAAAGGTACAAATGGATAAAAGTATATACTGCATATATAATTGAATGAACTACATTCCAAGACCATGAGGTTAAAATGGATTGCATTTGGTCACCAAATACGCAAGTGTTTTATTCACCAAATCACTAACGCCTGCAGGTTTTTGGACTACTATATATAATAGCTAACTCACTGACATTTTTTCTGAGTTTCCCACTGTATTATTTTCATAGCCTTTGGATTTTCCTGATTTTCTAAAACACAGCCCAGGAAATTAAGCCAGCTGGTGAATAGAGACCTGCTGACTGATGTTTACCTGCCAGCCATCACTAAGAAGACGACCAACCTGCAAACAGCGAAAGTAAATCTCAGTCATTCCTGTCCATATGTGTACAACAGCAGACGCCGCAGATCCACCTCCTCTGTCATCTCACAAAGAGCCTCAGACTTCAATGTTCAAACGGTAAAGAACCATCATGCAGCATTTTGTTTCAGAGTTGACACAAATACACAAATCATCACTGAGGCAATGCATTCAAGTCAGTGATGAGATATATCTCTGGCTCTGTGTATTTCTGGCAGAACTATTTCAGCTGCACCATTTTGTACAAGAGACAGGCTATTTATTTTTCTGTAGTACAAGAACGTTTTCATTATTTACTGGCTTATTAAGTCTTTGCGTTTAATCCAAAGTCTTTAAATTTTACATGTTTTACTGCACAGGATTCAGAATAAACAATAATGAAGAAGCAGTTTGTAATTGCTGCAGCTTCCTGCTTCTGATGTAAATCACAATTATATCGAGACAAGCTTTCCTCAGTGAAAGAGCGTTTGCCTATATTCAGGCCAATAATAAAGTAAAAAGAAAGCTTAAACATTGACACAAAGACAGATACAGTATACTTCATGGTAAAATTGCATATTCAAAGAATTTATTCATTCCTTTTCAATAATTAGTTGCAATAGAGCCCTGGAGCAAGTACATCCTACTTGGCATGCCAGTCCATCAAATTATTGCAAATTACAGTGTTTTTTTTTTTTTTCTTTAGTCCTAGAATGTAATCTTTATAAATAGTATCTTTATGCTCTGTTATTACAATGCCAGTGTCTGGTAGAAGGCCAGGGTTTAATTCCCCAGTGAGGAACGCCAGCTTTAGGGTGCACAAGCCAGTGCCCTCTCAGTGCCACTCTGAAGCCTGGATAAAAATAAAAATAGTGAGGGTTGTGGCAGGAAGAACATTCGGCATAAAATCTGTGCCAGATTAAATATGCAGATTGTATAATCTGTTCTGGTGACCTCTAATGGGAACAGCCGAAAGAAGAACATTCTGCATTTTTATAATTCTGGATTTTGCTATATGTAACCTTTCAAAGATTCAAAAAGTTTTGACATTTAAATTATGTCTTTAATTTTCATATTTTCCATATTATTTTCATAATCAGAATTATCTAAAGGAGCAAAAAGAGTCAAGGAAGTCTAATGTCTTAGTGACGATGCTTTACCTGGGCCAAGGAAAGCTTCAGACCACCCAGGATGACATGAAAGTCCTTCAACAGAAATGTGGAGGGGAGAACATCTGTGTCTTTAAAGGATCTGTTCAGCCTGGAGGTAATAACCCCAGACATACTGCATACCATGGAGTTAAAAAGTAAAAATGCAATAATTTAAAGAGTTCTGTTATAGCTTACTTTCATGTTTAATGTTTCTCAGCTGAGTATGAAATAATCACCATAACTGTGATTAAGCAGAATTTACAATATCATCCACAGAGCAGTTCCAGTTTATTTCTCAAAGACACCTTGGCTACCCGTTCAGTGCCACCTTTTATGTCAATGGAATAATGGCCGGGAGAATAAGCTCATGCTGTGAGTATCGTTACACCCCTGGCTTTCAGCAAGGCCGCAAGAGCTGTTTCAGACTGGTTCGACTCAGTGGTGGGAAACCCTGCTATAAGTAAGTGCTTTTTATAATACTTCAGATATACTGCAACTTTGGTACAAATACTCTTTGGACATAATGCTCTTCTATTTGAGACCACTTTTTTAAAGAGCACTTTAATATGTGAAATTTTGGCTTATTATGTGTCATCAATAAGTGATTTATTTATGACATATAATAATGATTTATTATTATTATTATTATTATTATTATTATTATTGGTAGTAGTAGTAGTAGTAAAAGTAATAGTAATGGTGGTAGTATTAACAGGAACATTGTTGAGTGAAAACTGGGTTAAAAAGTTCTGATAGTAAGCGGAGTTAAATTAAGTTTAAATTTAAGTTGATTTAAGGTTGAATTGAGTTCATATCAAAACTGAAACTGAGTTTTGATATGAACTCAGTTCAACCTCAAATCAACTTACATTTATCTAACACAACCTCAACTTTTACTTAAAGTAAGTTACTTAAACTTGCTTTAAACTGAGGTCTGTTAATGTGAAGTTGATCTGATCCGCGATTAAAGCTGATTTTGTGTTGTGAAGTTGGGTTGATTTAAGGTTGGGTGAAATAAGGTTTATTTAAGGTGAAATATTTGACGTTTAAGGTGAATTAAAAACTAGTTCACATTGAGGTGAATCAAATTGTGGATGAATTTAAAGTTGAAATTGAGTTTAAATTGCATTTTAATTGCTTGAGTTGAGTTAATATTGATTAAGTTGAGTTAAGGTTGATTACTGAACTTATGTTGAAGTGAGTAGAGAAGGGTAGAGCTGAGTTGACATTAAGGGCTGAGATTTATTTTGAGTTGGTTTAAATTGAAATTGAGTTACATGAAAAATAATATTGATTTCAGATTAACTTAGTTAATGTTAAATTCAAGTTATTTTGATTGTTTGTTAATTAATTTAAAAATATCTTGAGTTAAACTGAGTTGGAATTGGGTGGAAGTTATAGGTGGGCTGCTGTGAGTTAAATCAAAATGAGGTTAAAGCTGAAGTTTGAGCTAAATTTATTGAGTTAAATTTATTTTAAATTGAATTTTAGTGCAATTAAAGATAAACCTAAGGTTGAAATTGAGTAAACATTTATTTTAGTCAATGTTGAGATGAACTTGGGATGAGCTGAAGTATGATATGGGACATGGCATTTCTGCATTTTTTCCTTTTATTCCAGATGTGTGAATTCTAGACATGGTATTGGCAATGAACCAGAAGATATTATTCATCACAATATTCAAACCCTCAAATCTCAAAAAGGTTGGACGAATTGCATATTAATTAATTAATTAATTAATTAATTAAGTGTTACCAGTTTTCCACCTATGAAAAAATAATCAATGTTTACATAATACACACATTATATTGGATCATAATTTATATCATTTTTAGGTGATGTAGGGTCTTGCCCTTCCTCCCCTTTGTTCATTCCTACTGGACTGGAGAGATTTGTACAGAGATCAAGAAAGCTTCACAAAGATGCGAGCAAAGAGCTAACAGATAGTGAAGACATGAATGAGAGCATGACAGACAGGAAACGACACAAGCGACAGAAGAGACGTCACGCACGACGAAGAGACAGCAAGGGCTCTGAGGCATCTCAAGACAAAAAAGACACCAAAGATGATGAAGCCATTTCAATTGTCTTGAAAAACCCAAAACCTCATCTGGAAAAATCTAAGAAGATGATGGAAAATGGCAAAGAGAAGCCAAAGACCAGCAATAAAGACAACATCCTAGGTGAAAATATTTTTACATTTATGAAAGTTAACTGCGCTTGTTAAAAGACTGGAAAGGATCTCTTTGGCATCTTATTGTTATCTCTTAAAACTTCATCAACTTTAGTCATAAATGCTATATTTCATGTGATAAAACCCCTTTAAATAAACAGAGGAGTTATGGGCAGTTATACTTTTTGAAGATTTATTACAGGACAGAGAAACCCTGAGTAAGCACATTGAAAAGAAAAAGCTAGATCCTCGGGAATCAAATGGCGAAAGCAGAAATGGGGATGGACTAAGAGACTTCTATGAAGAATGTGTTGAAATGAGCACTGGTCTGGAATCAGGCCTAGAACAACACAAGTGGTTCAAAGCAAACAGTAAGTAAAGAACTGTGGCTTATTGCTCAGAGACAAGGTTCCCACTGAGTCATATAATTGTATTCCCTTGAGTCACTTATTTTTGAAAAATAGTTAAGGTACTTTCAGAATAGACCAGGAAGAATCTTCCTCATTACCTAAACCCAGCTAAATAAAGACTAATGACTAATGACTAATCTGAGACTGAGAGCTTATAACATTTAGACTACTGTTACTGAACGTATTGGAGGATCTTAAAAATATAGTGTGTAGTTAAAGACCATAGTTTAAAATGATAGAGAATGTTATATGTTCTGACTCCTGTAAGATCAATAGCTGTTTCCCCCCACCCCACATTTTCCATGTTTATTCTTAGAGATTGAGAGAAATAAGCTCAGAGAGCAGCTTACTTTAGATCCCCATGCTAATGACTCAGCTACTGAGCTGGAACTCAGCGAAGAGAGTGATAACAGTGGCTTCCATTCAAAGTCAGGAAAGCCCAAGACTGATATAAAAAGCCAAGGTTGGTATGACGAAATCAATACACATACTGTACAGTAACTGCCTTATATAAAACCAAATAATAATACATTTGTGATTCGTGCATGCATACTGTATGCTAAGCTAGTGCCATTACTTAACCACAAAATCTCTTTTTAGAGATCCAAGAGAGTGATGCAATTGAGAAAAAACAAGAACTGCAAAAAAAGGTTGGTTCAACACCAAAGTCGGCATAAATTTTATTTTATTTTACAAATGTTATGTAATGTGCACAAAGCTGTTGACTAATGTGCGGTTACATTAAATCAAAGACCATGTCTAGCCAAGATATAATCAGGTGTGAACCCAAATAAAAGCAAAAGTTAGTGTTCAGAAAGAAAAACGTGGCTTATGATGGCTTATTTGAACAGCTTAAAGACAATGCAGGATATTGAAACGGCATTTCTCTTGGTACTGGTTACAATACTGAACCTGCATAAAGATACTGAATATACAGTAAGTTGGATGATAAATTCTCATAAATTCTAATACATTATCAGAGAAACCAGCACTGAGTTATATAACCTTATGTGAGACAATAGGCATATGAGACAAACAAAATTTTACATCCATAGACAAAGCACTAATCTGTGCTCTTTACTACAGCTTATTTCACAGCTTTAACATTTTTTGTTAAAGCTTTGTTAAACCAATCTTTATTACTCCAATAATATTTATAGCAGACATGGTGTTTATGGCCAATATAAAAACGAGGAATATGCCTAGAGCTTAGAGGCAAAATTTCCTGGCAATTTTCATCAATAAAATAAACCAATGCCCATTTTCTTGTCCAGCTGGTTAAATAAAGTGCCCTTTTTTATATTTCAGAAAGATGTGGGTACGTGTTAGTGGTGCACAAGCAAAGCTGATCACACTAAACCACTCTTGCAACATTATCAAAAAGTTTACTTTATCTTGAAATATTGTATTCATTATACATTCTCATCATTCATTTAAGCAATGCGTCTATCCAACATCTGTTATACACTCGAGGGTAATTTTATTATGTACTAAGAATGGGTATCCAGCAGTAAATAGTGAAAAATATTTTAGATAGATTTATTCCAAAGTGAACATACACTCACCAGTCACTTTAATAGAAACATCTGTACACTCTTGAATTAGTCCAAGTCATGCAATAATCCAATAATGTTGTAGCATCACAGTGCATAACTTAATTCCAATACATATCAAGACCTTCAGTTTACAGTATGTTTTCAACCAACATTAGAATGGGAAAGTAATACAACCTCAATTATATTGTTGTTTCTTCTCCCCTACCTTTCTACTCACCGTGGATTTAAATAGTGGTTATTTGAGTTACTATAGCCATCCGTCAACTTGAGTCAATTTGTCCATTCATCTCTGACATTCACGCAAGTTCACTGTACTTAGAAACTGAAGAATAATTTGAATAATTGAAGAATAATAATTGAATAATTAGGTGACTCACTGCTTTTGATACCTTTTAATTTTCCATAAACAAATCACAGAATTTGTGTTCATTTATAGTTTAAGAGAATATCTTGATTCAGCATATTCCTTTAATTTATCTTTGCAGTATTTGTATGTATGTACAATAGTGGAGCAAGTCTGTACAGAGTGGGTGAAAATTAATTAGGCAATATTTAATAGTTATGGAACTTGTAGTATCACTGGAGTCATGATAAATATAATATAAGTTTCTAAATATATGGTAGTATGTAGGATTTCATATTTTCCACGTCAAGGGGAGTGAAATTCCATTGTTCTTGTGTTCTTGAGATGGTGGCGTACAGTGAAAGGGAGGAATGCAACACCATGTCCGGAGACAATAAAAAATGTTCATGCAAAGTTGATAACCTCAGGCTCGGTGAATGATACAAGAAGAAGTTGAAATTTAAAGATTTGCTTTTATTTTCCTATGTAATAAAGTACAATTTGTTTTAAAAAATTGGTATTAGAAAGAGGGACTTCATTACAAATTTTTAATTCATAGTTACTTTTCACCTACCCTGTATATTGTATTGTAGTTTGTGGAATTACGGACTGAATATTTTAGAGTTATTTACATGTTTAGAAAAATCTAAAATTCAGTTTTATACATTTAATGCAGCTGGATGCTATGATGGAGGTGCTGAATACATCAGACGAAGTGGAGCTGGTGCTGAGAAATACAGGTGTAACAGATGAACTGCTAAAGGGTTTTGTGTCAGCACTGAAGAACAGTCAATCTGAGATCACCCTGGTTAACCTCAATCTCAACCATATTGGACCTCAAGGAGTTCATGCATTACTGGACCTTCTACAGGCCAAATCAGAGATCAAGGGACTACTGTAAGTGAACAAAAGCACTGGCCTACACCATAAAACTCACTTCAATTAATTTAGACAATATTAGAGAGAGTTTGTTGTTGATCAATTTAGGATCTTCTGAATCTCCCTTTAATTATTAATCAAATAAATTTTCTGCCTAGGTTGTTTGGAAATCATCTAGGTGATGTGGGAGTTCAGGTTCTGATTAGTGGTGTGGCTGATCTTCAGGAAAAAACAGCAGCATCACCAAGACTACCAGCATATCCAAGACAATTCTACTATTCTGAGCCAAGCTTCGCGCTCATAGAACTGGACTTGGGTGGAAATGGGATCGGCAGTGAGGGACTGAGAGTATTAGGCACCTTTATACGGT
Source organism: Heterobranchus longifilis (assembly GCA_028570985.1). Taxonomy (NCBI): domain Eukaryota; kingdom Metazoa; phylum Chordata; class Actinopteri; order Siluriformes; family Clariidae; genus Heterobranchus; species Heterobranchus longifilis. Next base: position 10,782,296 of record JAOVVB010000029.1, read on the forward strand.
ATCACTCCCGGCTGCAATATCTGGGCCTGGCCCAAACATGTTGCTCCAGCATGGAGGCCTGGTATGTCTTCTTTGAAAGTCTGAAGGTAAACAATAAGCTAACCCACATCATTCTAGATGAGAACAACCTAGGAGACCAAGGGGTCAAATTATTTGCTGAGGCTCTGCAAATCAATGAAGGCTTGCAGAAAATAGACTTAGACCGTAATCATTTTGGAGAGGTTGGAGGAAATGCTCTACTCGAGGCCCTCTCAAGCAGCCAGTGCTCTCTTCAGCACTTAAGCTTAGAGGATAACTATATCAGTACAGTGCTGATGAGCAAATTTCAAGAAGTGATCAAGACTAGCCGTGTGCATACTACTTTAAAAGCTTAGTCCTGTAAAAGACAGCCTTTGAAGGAGTTCAGTTCTTAGCCTCACCAAAATGGAAAGATAAATAACTTGGTGACCTGTGTGTGGGTGGCTTCCCACAATTCCAAATTAATTGCTTTATGCATTTAGAGTTCCATCTGCTTGAATGTTCAATATAAACTTGGCCCATGAATGCAAAAGTTCATAGAAATATTTGCCTCAGCTCTTGTGGGGTTTTTGAGTCTGTCTCAGTTGGAAGCTCGTATTAACATATTTTTAAAGTCAATAACTTTGTCCTACAATTGTGAAATTTTAAGAAAGTGAAAAAAAGAAAAGAAAAGAAAAATGTTTGTGATCCAGTAGTAATCCTGAAGTAATCTCATTCACTAAGGAGTTTACTGGACTTTACATCTCCTGAACTGAACATGAGTATAGGTTTTGTACTTAAATTTTTTTTTTTTTTTAATGATTTTATTGAAGAATTTAGTGCATATTTACTTTCTTTTTTAAATTCTGGTCAAGATCTTGAATGTAATTGCCCAAACCTGAAGTTGATATACACATCATATTATTAATAAAGCATTTTAGGAAATAGAAGTATTGCATACAGTATACACTGATCAGCCATAACATTATGACAACCGAGAGGAGAACCGAACAACACTCATCGCCAGCTATACACCAGCAAACTGGTGACAGGATCATGAGCACCCAAGGCTTACTCATGCTCACAGGGAAAAAGCACAAACTGCAGGAAAAAGTCAATGCTGACCATGATAGAAAGGCACGAGAACAACCAGTGCACCACAGCCCACTGTGCACAGATCTCTGCAGGGAAAAACCCCAATACTGCCGACCCGGCTGCAAAATTCCCCAGACCCCACAGACACCACAGCACACCATCAGAGGACTTGCAGAGCCTGTATAGTCATTGATTAAAGAAATAATACACAAAGTGATGTTACGTTTTATTCAGGTTTTTTCAGTTTCTTGTCATCTTCCAAAAGCATACCAGTAGGTGGATCAACCACCAAACCTGACTTTTTATGTAAATGAATAAAAAGAATCAGCAATAGCAGGTGTGTAATTGCATTGTTCTATTGCTCCATCACTCCATCAGCTTTCATTAAGCAGCCAAATACATATCCTGAGGGCTATGCAGATCCCCACAGGGATCCTTCCTCTTCAACCAGAGGCATGGGCTGCTCTTCTCAGTGAGTTCAAAGAAAGCTTTGATGGCTTGCCAATCAGCTAGGACTTATAAAAGTACACACATAAAATTCAGAGTGACCAGTGTTGGGAAAAATCTATTTTTAATGGAGCAGTACCATGTATCCATGGATACATGTGATTTAATAAAATAAATTTATTTAAAATATGTTTTAGGCAGTTACATTTAAACAGATGTTAGCATGTCAAAATTAATAGAAATATAGAGAAAAGAGAAAATTAAAAGACTAAAAAATAAAAAAACAAAAAGTCAGATTTGGCAGCTACTGTATTTAGGCAAAGGAAAAAGGGTTAGACAGGAAGAAAATGGAACACATACTTTCATTGAAGATAAAATTCACATCACAGAAAGGCATGGCAATTGTTGCAAAAAATAATCAAAGGAATAAAAGAACAGGAACAACATTTCTGAAGAAGCAAATATGGCAAAAAGAACCAAAGAAACCCCCCCTAAAAGATTCACCTCATATACAGACTGAGAACAAGGCAGAGTGAAGCAAACCTAGAAACCCATAAATCACAAATGAAAAATATAAAAATTTTGATAGATGTAATAAAATGGTTTTATTAAGGACAAACCAAATCGTAAATTATCTTATTTCTCTTTCTGTGGATTATTTTTTATTTCACTGATCACTGTCAGTCCTAGGAAAATGCAAAATTCAGGTTTTGAGTTCTAAATCATTTAATAGCAGTACTACCAGCACATTTCAGAACAGTTTGTATTACTAAGTTGGATTTCAACAAGTTTTATTCTGTCAATATGCTCTGGAATGTTTCACAAAAATAAAGTTCAGTGGAACTAATGACAAGCTGTTCACTTGAACATAACAGCAACCAGTTTAAAAGATGTATTTCTCATAATAAAAAAACTATGTAAATACTATGAGGTTAATGTAAATCACTTTAACTCATAAACAGCCACAGAACTTGTCCAAGTTGGCCAATCAGGCAAGTTAAACAATTAATTATAATTTCCCATTTTTAACACAGTTATTGATGTCAGCCTCCACTATCCCATAAATTGTAGAGACTATCACAATCAGAGACTCTGTTCCTGAGTTGTTGATACAATAGGAAGCTTTGCTTCTGAGGATATTTGAAATCAACCTATTTTGTCTTTAATAAAGTAATTAGTTGGAAAGTTTACAATATTAAATTCTGCACAATTTACTGTTATTTTTAGTCTATTTAATCTTAGTCATAAGCAGTTAGTTAATATACTTAGGTATATATTTTAGCAACTAAATGTATGTATACTGTTTTAAGCAGTAAGGGAGAACACACATCTGTTAACAGCATTATCCTATACATTGTTGCAGGGGGCCTGGAGCCTATCCGAGGAGACTTGGGGCACTAGGCTCGGTACACCCTGGATGTGGTGCCAGTCCATCTTATGGCACAAGCACAAAGACACACACACTCACACACACTATGGGCTATTTAGAAATTCTAATTAGCCTAATTTGCATGTCTTTGGACTGTGGGAAACACATCAAACACAGAAAGAACATGCAAACTTCACACGCACAGACCTGGAATGGGAATCGACCCCCAGACTCTGGAGGTGCGAGGCCACTTTTAAGACGAACTGTTTTTTATCAGAGGGTTAAGATGTAAAAAAACAAATATGTCAAGCCCTGAATTTAATGATTAAGCAAATTCTCCAAACTAAGTACATCAACAATATAGAAAGAGACAGCTTAGGCATAGTATCTACCACTGTTAAAGATTGTTTTAATCACTGTTAAAAATGTTATAAAAGAGAACACATGGTGTGACATCACTGCACATGGGAGCGTTCCCCTCTTAGGGGCACCTAATTTCAGCAACAATTTTTATGGAAAATCTGCCTTTTCTGGCAACTGAATTCAACAATATGTGTCAAGTCCAAGTTCAAAGTTCCAAGTTTAATAAGTTAAATAAGTTTAAATTTGAGGCAAGTGTGCTGTATAAGCTTAATTTGCTCCATCTCCTTCTGGGTTACAGACTGTTACAAGGGGGAAAAAATGTGTACAAATGTAAGTAGGTTGCCAGTAAAAATACAGGTGAGAAGAACAATGTGGTAATTGCTTGTTCAAACCACTTGCTCTCTCTGTCCACAGCCAATATTGAGCCCTTTTTCTCCAAACCCCCTGCCTGATTCTATCTGGGTAGACATCTGGCAAAAGAGGTAATTTTCCATAACCAGGCAGATTAATCAGATGACAAGATGCTAGCTCATTACTACTAGCCATGACTCATCCATAATGAATAATTAATTCTGTTTTAGGGATTTTAATTGGAAGCATTTTGGCTCAATGTTTAGACCTGTTGCCTCTCATGTACTGTACAGGGGTTCAAATCTCACCTCTAATCTGTGTGTGCAGTTTGCATGTACACCCTTGCGTTTAGTGGGTTTCCTCCAGGTTTCACCACAGTCCCAAGACATGTGGCTGACTGGTGTTTCTGAATATCCTGCAGTGTATGATTACGTACATGTGTGAGTGAGTGTGCCTGTGCCATGTAATAAGATGCCACATCATCTACTGTGTCCCCTGTCTTGTGCCCTGAGTTCCCTAGAATAGGCTCCTGGCCCCCTTGATGACCATGTGACAATTCAAGCCTGAAATGAGTGATGGTTAATGTGAGAACTGCCACCTCAGTGCTATGGGATGACCCTAAAAATGTATTTGAGATTGTCCTTTGGCACAAAACCAATCATGTACAGTATTTCTCAATCCAAAGCACACAATGATTTTTGGTGAGCTGGGGTCTGGTTACAACCCAAGTACACCAAGGTGTGAATATCCACGTGCTTAGATACTGTACTAGTATATGGTGTGTTCCTGTGAGATCCAGACTAGCCCACCAATCGAAGTCCATGAAGTTACCAATACCACTTTCAGTGTTCCCACTTCTGTGGATGCTGTCAGCTGTTCCTCTATAAGGTGGGTGGGCCTGTTGAAGGACACTGGTTGGTGACACTACACCTATTTCATTGTAGCATTATGTATTTTACTAGCTGTGAGCTAGTAAGCTACCATCTGCTGAGCAGTAAGCTATGTTTCCCCAACAGCAAAAGGAGGAGATGTAGGTCCCAGTCATGCTCAGCCTATTCCTGCACAGCTGTTGCATGCTCAAAGAGCTTCACAGGGGCTTCTGGATTGGTCACTGAGGACATCTTTGGGAGCATCCCAGCCAGGCCAGCTGGAGCAGCCACAGACAGAGGAGCTCCAGCTGGAGGAGCAGTTATTTGCAGCAGCATTTGGAACATGCCTGTCTGGTGTGCTCTTAAGTGATGGCTTAGAAGCCCTGGTGTTGTTCATGGTGCAAGTCATAAAGGACCTGATATTGACTCTGGAAACTGAATCTGAATAATGCATTCCTATTCAGTTACACCTCTATTAAGGATATAGTCCAGATGGCATTGGGGTAAAAGAGAGAAGGACTGCAAACAATTATGTCCTCAGGGGACCTGTTATTATGACTGTCTAGATTGTTAATGACAAAGTGTCAGGCAACCTTCATGATGTCTAACTATGCTGTATCATAAAAGCAAAGCTTCTTACAGTGATATGCAACTTGCGCAACTATTCAAATAAATGTCAGTATTGAGAGAGATTAACCAAATCATTCATTGTTGGCAGCTTCTCTTCTGAGCCCTATAATGTATGTGCCAGTATTTCAGACCAACAGCTTGATATGTGGCTGCCAACTCTCATCATTTTGATGAGAGCCACAATAGCACCACTGAGGCAGCAGTTAGTTTGGCATTTCTATCAGACCTTTGAACATGATCATGTGAAATCTAATGAAACATGTGTGAGTGAAACTGGAACTGAGACAGCCCCAAATAGCATTCAGTGGGGAGAATAGAACATAAGATCCAAACTGTGGGTTGGCAGAGACAAAAACAGTTGATCCATACCTTGAAAACGTCTTTCAGTCACAGGGCCCAATTTACATTACTATTAAAAATATGAATTACATTATATTTGATTTACACCACTTGAGGATATTCTGGTTAAACCAATGGAACAATCATCATGCACCCTCAGTACTAATCAGGACTGTGCAAATGTATTGTAATTTGTTGCAAAGCATGTGATTCACCTGTTGCCTGATTCATAATGATGTAATTCTGAAAGGAATGAATATTACTCTACAATCTCTGGTTCTATCCTGAGCTCATGTTATAAACTGTGTGGAGGTTAATGTGTTCTCCCTGTGTCCATGTCTTTGGTTTCCCTGTTTTCCCCATCTTCCAAAAATGTCAACAGGTACACTGAAGACATAAAAAAAGATATAGGTCCTTCCCATATATATATATATGGTAAAGTGTCAAGGACCTACAGGTATATCTGCGTAATGCCCAGTGTTCCCAGAATAGCCTTCAGATTCACCACAGTCCAGTATTGGATCACGCTTTTAGGAAAGATGAATGAATATATGAATGAATGAATTTATAATTGAATAATGAATAATTAAATGTCTGTTTAAAACCTCTTCTTTCCTCAGCATTTTTATACTTAATAATTTGTTATAATTAATATTGCATAGAAATATTCAAATATGCTTTCCTGTCTCTTATGTTTCAGTTACTACCATGTTAGCTCTGTCAAATGGAATTATTATTATTATTATTATTATTATTATTAGTGATAGTAGTAGTAGTAGTAGAGCCAGTATTTCAGACCAACAGCTTGATATGTGGCTGCCAACTCCTATCATTAGGATTAGTAGGAGGATTAGTGGTATCAGCAACAGTAGTAGTAGTATTTTAAAATATTTAGTATTTTAAAAGCAGTAGTATTTTTAAAAGAAAAACAACCGATGCAAGTACAAGAAATAAAACAATAAAACAAATGTAGGACAAAGAAAAGTTTTAACAAGAATCATGAGTGGACAAAAGATCTAGGGAAAGGTTTCACAAACGTACAGTACAACAGGCTATAGGCAGCAGAAGCTAAGTAACCAACAATGAACATGTACGTAGAACTTAAATAGGGACATTTAATTGTTACTAACAGGACCTTTGGCAAGGTCACGTGATCTTTTATAGATCTTTTATAGTCTCTTTAGGCTGATGGGAAATGAGGTCCAAGGAGGCCATCTGATGGCAAAAACCAGCACTGACACGACAATCAGTATTGTTTTATTTCTGACATTTGAAATGCAAAAGTGAATAATTTAGAAACCTCTAAAAGGAAGACATTGATAGTACCATTACAGTGGCTAAACAGTAAAATATGATTAATTAATTTAAAACATGTACAAGTAAAATACTTGTTGTAAAGATAGTGCTAGGGCAGGACATCTGTGTTTAGTCATTAGAATAGACGACTGCTCAGTAAGGTCATATAATAGTTGAGGAACAATCATGGAGCAATTTTAGAGGACTATTTGAAATTTCATGCTCTCCATGAAGAAAAGTTACTTCATGTTCCCACATTGTGAGATACACAGTCCAGCCAAAAGAAAAAGAAAGAAAAAAAAGTCACCACCTGGATTTAACTAAACAAATTGTTAAGAGGCTTCCATTGGCTAACTACTGCAGTGATTAATATGTTACAGCTGGCAACAAGTTATTTAACCAGAACTGATGCACTGACTAGCATTTCTTAAACATCCATGTCTGAAGACATCCTGTGGTCATGGCAAAACGTTACTTCCTTTCAGAAGGGTCAAATTATTGGCCTGCATCAAGCAAAGAAAAACAACTAAGGAGATTGATGAAACTACTAAAATTTGGTTAAGAACTGTTCAACTCATTATTAAAAACTGGAAGCTTCCATCTTTGTGGAAGAAATGTGGTTGGGGGAAAAAAATATGATTGTGATCAGTGGTCACTTAAAGCTTTGTTGAAATCAAATCATTAAAAAAAACAACAACAGTAGAAATCACGTCTGTGTTTAAAACTAGTTGAAACTAAGAGCATTTCCACACGCACAATGCAAGAAGAACCCAAGGGATTGTGACTAAACAGCTGTGTAGCCTTAAGAAAATCACTTAACAGTGAGACTAATCAGAAAAAAATCTTCGGTTTAATAGGGAGAATAAAGAATGGACTGTGGAACATTGAAAAAAAGGTCATGTGGACTGATGAGTCCAGATTAACCCTGTTCCAGATTATGGGCGCCTCACAGTAAGAAGAGAGGCGGTGAAGTGATGCACCCATCATGCCTAGTGCCTACCATACAAGCCTGTGAGGATAGTGGTATGATCTGGGGCTGCTTCAGTTTGTCAGGTCTAGGTTCAGCAACATTATGTGCTCAAAATATAAGGTCAGCTGACTGTGTGAATATACTAAATATATGGACTTGTTTTTCCTTCCATGATGGCACGGGCATATTCCAGAATGACGATGCCAGGATTCATCAGGCTCAAATTGTGAAAGAGTGGGTCAGGAATCATAAGACATCATTTTCACACATGGATTGGGATTCTCAGACCTTAACCTCATTGAGAATTTTTGAGATGTGCTGGAGAGGGCTGTACACAGCGGCTCGACTCTTATATCTTCAATGCAAGATCTTGGAGAGAAATTAATGCAACTCTGGATGGAAATAAATGTTGTGATATTATCGAAACGATGCCAGGGATGAACATGTGCTGTAATCAAAGCAAAAGGCAGTCTACGAAAATATAGTCTGTGTGACTTTTTTCTTTTTTTTCATCATTTTTAAAAAAATATTTTCAAACAGAAAGTTGGTTTTACTTCCTTTATGTATAAAAAATACTTTTTAAAAAGAGGTCTATTTTCTAATTTAATAATGGAATCACAAGTGATTAAAGATGAGAAACAAGTGGTTAAATCTATAACAATTACAATACAATAAGGCATAAGCATTGTTCTCCAGTGATGTTATTTTGGCCTCCTCTCTGAGTGCTGTCATTGAGGTCAGATGGTCACAGCTGGAACTGATAGAGTCTCAGGAAACTATATACAACTGGAAAATATTCTTAACATACTTTTTTTTACTAGTTTTTAATGCTCTTTTGGGTGATCTGACATAATGAAAATTTATACTGCATTATAAGTGTCCGAACTCATGTCAATTATATTATTTACTGTACTTTTTTGCTGCTTGATGCACTCCAAACTACAAGCTGAGTTGGCCCAAACACAGAAATTCTAGTGGAACACAAATAGAACATTGTTTGGCACAAATATACAAATTGTTGAAATCTTAAGATGAGCTAGGATTTGTCCCAAAATGTTGATTTTCCTTTAGTGCCATGACTCTTTATAACGTGAGAGAGAAAAAATCCTGGCAGTACAGAAATCACTTAAACATATGGAAATAATAAGCAATGATATGTTGATATGCAGAACCACATTCAGTTCTTTTGAGCCTGTTTTAAGCTTATATATACAGTGTGTATATACAAATATACAAATATACAAAAACAAAAATTTCTATCTGAAAATAAAATTTCAGCTAAAAAATATATATAAAAAAAAAAAAATATATATATATATATATATATATAGTATATTTTTTAGCTGAAAATTTATTTTCAGCTAAATTTTATTTTATTTCTATTTTATTTTTTATTAAATTTAACAGTCAAATATTTTAGTATATAATAGTATATTTTTTAGCTGAAAATGTATTTATACAATGCAACTAATTTCTCAATCCATCTACTGTACCTTGCTAGTTCTTGCTAGTTGTTCCCCACTGTAACAGTCGAAAAAAAAAAAATGAACATACAGTATAAAACTGCTGGACATATTTAATAAATCTGGACATACATGCACTTGTAAATTTTAAACAGGAATTTAAATAGTAGGGCTCGGGACAGCAGAAGATTCATGATATCTTTGGACTTTTTTTGTGGAAAAACATTTGGAAACCATTTGTGTAGATTTCAACATGCCATTTAAAACAGCACAGTATTGTGCATCACATTTCCAAAATACGATTTTGTTATATAGCAGACAATTAGTATGTACTGTAAAAAGAGGAATATGGTAATATAAAAATGTTAGCACATTTACAAATAACAATAAAACAACTGTTAAGATGTTAAGAAGTTACTTATAACCTGGAGACTTTGAATGTGTAACAATCTCACTTACTCAATCCTTCCCTACACCGTTTAACCTGTACAAAGTCTCGGAAGCCTGGAGCCTATCCCAGGGAACATAGGGAACTAGGCAGGATACGCCCTGAACGTAGTGCCAATCCATTGCGTGGCACAAGCACGCACACACTCACTCACTCACTCACTATGGGCAATTTGCAAATGCCAATTAGCCAAGCCTCTGCATGTCTTCGGTTACTGTGTGTCTTTGGAAACCAGAGAACATAAAAACACCACACACACACACACACAGACCCAATGTGGGATTCGAACTCTAGACCCTTCAGCAACATTATATGTAATACAATCCTTCTATTTACAAAGTGGCAAATCTTGCGTTTCATCAGGTTATGTCAATGCTTCATGAACAGTGACTTTCAAGAGAGGAGAAAAAAAAAATTCTGATCAAAGCTTTTCACAGAAGACATTTCCTCCGCAGGTGGCAGTTGATGCTGTCAAAATTCTTCCTGGCCTCTAGTCTGTGAGGTTGATCTTTCTCCTTTTATCCCCTGATATAGATCACTATGGGCCACATGGAGAGTTAAAAGATGGATAATAAATGAGAGGTATTTGTCCCTGTTACCCAAATGTGATTTATTCAGATATTGATTGAATTTGTGGTAAGTCTTGTATTTGTCCAAAATGATCTTGATTGGATTGTGAGTTGATGAGAGATCGAAGTGGGTTCTTAAAGTAAGTGAACTTATGAAAGCATAGTATGGCATGGAAATCTTTTTACAATTTTTACAAACAAGCATGTAATAACAAACATTATTACCTGCAATGAAAGAACTTAGTTTCTAGAAAGAAGTCGTTTTCAGAGGTATTTCTGGCCTCAGATCAGTGAATCCTTCCATCCTGACACAAATGAGATTTCAATCTTACCCGAATAGAATTCTGTTTCAAGACTCTTTCAGCCTCTCGGCCCGGAGCCACTGGATAATAAGCCTGGAATCTTAAAGGTCTTCCCAGCTCTGTTTGAGTAAAAAGTTAAGTACCTTTGAAAGATTTTGTGACCTGTGTACAAAGAAGGTTTCTAATGAGTTCAGCATTTCGAAAAGGTTGTCAGTAAATATAAGTCAAAGCATATTGTATATAAAAAAGAAAAAGATTCCTAACATGTGTATGAGCATACTGGGTCGACAGAAAAGGCCTTGTGTGTTCGAGAACACAGACTATTTTAAAATAGGTGTCTGTTTTCGTCATCGTCTCCTAACAGTGAAGTGCGATTACACTGAAAGTGAATCCACCCATTTGGTCAGTGGACAGTTGTCTGGGTGGGGTGTGTGAAGAGTTTGGTGTAAATTCCACTGAGACAGTGAGCAGGTAGCAGACAACAAAAGTGTCCTAGTAGCAGGCAGCAGGGTAATTTTAGAGGGTGTGTTTGAGTAGTTTGGTGGAGCACTGTGTTTGCCGAGACCGCAACAAGTGGACCTAGTGTCAGGACACTGGAGCGTGTGTTTGCCCCCTTTGAGCTAACTCTGAGCTTTTGGCCCAAGTAAAAGCTAATTTGTTTTGGTCTGGTCAGTATGGGCTGGATGCTGTCAGAAATGCTGCTCTGAATGAGGCTACAGTTCTCGTGCTCCGCTTTAAATATTTGCTTTACAAGGGTGATAAATAGTGCAGGTTCCAGCAGCTAGAACCATAGATAATCTACTTTTACAGTTCAGTGGGTCCAGGCATAAACTCTTCAAAATTCACCTGTGAAACTAGTTTGGACTTTTTTTTTCTTAATAGTTAACATAAATGTGGAATTCAAAAACTGTGGAATAATTAAACAGAAATGCACCTCACCAGGATGTTTTGTTTTGAACTGCATTGTAATGATGGTACTGTATATCTTCGATTCTAAAAGCATTTACAGTAGCAGAACCCAAGGCACAATAGTTTGTGTTGAAATTTGAGTGTCAACACACTGCACAAATTACCTCTTTGGTCCAGTGTTTGCATTTTTTTCTATCCTAGTGATGTTATGGTAGGTAAAATCCTTCCTGGCCATGAAGGCCCATAGGATAGCAGTGATTTCTGTTTCCATAGCCCTCAGCCAGATCCTGGCTTGTGCCACATGACTATAGATGCAGAGCTAGTGTATCACACATCAAGCCTCTGCAGCTGGTATCAAATTATACTGCTTGGTGACAGAGAAGACTTGCCCAAGGTTGTTACCTGGCGCCTGTGTTGACAAACTCTCAACCTTACATTCACAGTCACATAGAAACTAGATATGTACTGTAACTGAATATAAATAGATTTTTTTTTTCAGAATGAAAAGGTAATATGTTCCAATACAGATGTGAAAGTTTACAGGTCATCTGGCTGAGACTAGAGGACTGGCATTGCTACATGCTTTTTTCATATTTTGGAAAATAGACCAAACTAAAATTGTTAGAACTGTTTGAGGGGGAATAATTAAAAAAAAATAGTAAAATAGAATCTTATGAATATTTCTATTTGGGACAAATTACAAAAAAAAAAAGTCAGAACTAGAAATCAGAAACCATGGTGACAGTGCTGGGATTTATACCGCTCTTGTTTTTCAGTGTTTTGGGGGGTACCACTGTATGATTCATTAAGAAAAGACACAAAATCCCCTTTCTAGTGTACGCCATGTACTGTATGAACATACTGTACTGTAGATATGGATACAAATACAGATATTCGGGGTACTGATTAACCGACATAGCTCTCCACCTCTTTCATGGATAGATGAAAAACCTCTGAAAAACTCTATTGCTGAGTCTGCAAATTAAATTATAAATACTTTTCTGAAAACTCAGGACAACCAGCTAACAAATGGAGACTTTGAGGAAGGGCTTCCTAGTGGGTTTGGATGGAGAAAAGAAAAGAATTAAGCTCTTGTGACATATATCAGTTATGTGAGGTTCCCACTGGCTGTGACTTTTGAAGAAGAAGCATTATTAATATCTGATTTATGAAGATAAAAAAAGCTAAGATGATGTAACACCATATATTTCTAGTGGGTGTTTATTTATTCGAAAACTAAATAAGGGGTTATTGTTGCTTTACACTGTAACCACACAGTTTAACATTTCGAACAGAGGATGAAAATAGTTTAGTGAATTGCAATTTGTCCACGGTGCTGTTTGTCCAACAGTATTGTTTTTTATTTTTATGTATAGTTTGGGGCCAAGATGAATAGAATGCTTTATGAGAATTTGCTTGTGGTCTGGCATTTGTCAACAAGAATACAATTATATTTGATTTATTATGTACTGGGTGATCACTGTAAATATCACAGCAGTAAATCGTGGCTGAAAAGACACTGAAATTGTTTGTCCGTGTCTTTGAGTCTCTCTTTTTGTAAGCACAATACAAAAGTTTAAATCATTATTAAATAACCTTATTAAATAAAAGATCAAGTTATTCAATATGGTTTGAGTGTGTGGGTTCTGAAAAGGGTCATATTATGGTCAGTCTGTGTTTTCTCCTTGCCAGTGTAGTAATCCAAACCAATTTGCATTAGTACAAATATGACCTGAGAATGCATTGTGTTTATCTATAACTGTGGTTAACTCATTAGGACTCCCTATATGGATAATAGCTTCTTGTGATTAGCAGTTTTCAGTTATATAACAAATATAGACCGATTAAAGGCAACTGCTTTTGCTACGAGCCTTTTAAACAGACAGAACTCATTTCCATACTACCAGTCTGTCAAAACTGACAGTACCAGCATGATTCTTGTATGCTGTAATTACATAATCATCTAACAAAGCATTTTGTGCTTCTGCCACTAGGAGGTGTTGGCATTATGTTTCCAGTTGCCCATGTGTTAGTGCATCCATTTATCCATCCATCTATCCATCCAACCTCCCTCCATCCATCACCTGTGCTACAGTATGTATTCTTAAAAACTAACGGTTGAATTATTTATATGGAATTATCACTATAACCAACAGATAAACTGATTAAATCCTGAAAACACACCCAACATGATCAAGGTCACAGCAAGGTCAAATCTTTCATTAATAGCCTCTTTCCTTGAAATATATTTTAAGGTTGTTTCAGGAATACAAATTAACAACAAGAAGGAATAGACTTCTTGCTGGTGGAGGCAGCCCCACTGGCATCTTTGGTGTCAAGGTCTACTTATTACAAACCAAAAACGTCCAGACCGAAAATATTTTTATCCAATATGAACAAGTCTCCTCTTGATGTTAGAGGATGTTTGATGTAACTTTCCATTTTCTCCTTTTCACAGTTCCAAATCTTGTAATTCTACTTGATCTAAGACATGCTTCTTAACATGATCATTAACATAGTAACATTAACGTGATGACAGAAAGATCTTTAAAATTCTTCTTTGTCCTTTGAAAACATCTACAAAACAACCTATAACATATATTTTAGTACAATTTACGAAGCTAAGTGTGTCTTTTCTTTCTTTTTTCCTTTATCCACAGCACACATTTCCATGCAATCTACTGTAATATTACCCAGAATGTTTTAAATCCTTGGTGAAAAATGTGTGCGAGGTCAGGAACAGATGATGAAACTTACTCTTCTCTTTTTGGTTTGGAATCAAGTCAGGAAAGAGGGCGAGGCAAAATTTGATTGCCTGTAGCTAATAATAGATTTTTGACAGCTTTCTCACTTTTACATTTACAGCATTTGGCAGATGCCCTTATCCAAACGGCTTCCAGAAATACTTGAAGAACATATTATCATGCTAATACAAATAGGTCAGAGTCTTTTTAAATACTGTTAGCCTTGTAGTGTGTTTCCTCAAGCATGCACTCTTGGAGAGCTGCGGGGGTGTATTGGTGTAAGTGTTGAATTAAACAGACAATGTGTATGTGCTACCCTTGGAAAGGTGACACCTAAGGCAACTGTTTACATTGTCTGTGTGGGGATCACCAATCCGTGTCCCTGTCTTTTAAGTTTCCATCTCTTACCCTGTTAAAAGCTCTTGCCTTTAGGCAGGTTCTTTCTTTTTTTCCTGTAACCTGCCACTGGCCCACAATTTCTTATCAAATTCTCTATCAATTCTATTGCTTTCACTAATTTCAGTCTCCTCTCCAATCTTTAAGATTTAGTAACGGTAGTAAGGTAATAAAGTCAGCATGTGCTGAATGTTTTATTATTAACAATCTACTCACATGTATTTTTCTACCTCACTGATATCACGGAGCTTGTTTTTCTTCCCTTGGAAAACAATTACCAAGCATTACCTTTGGTATTGTTCATATTAGCATTGTTATCACCATTATTTATCTTTTTTTTTTTTTTTTTTTTTTTTACATGTGCCCTTGCATTGCCAGATCTATGATTTTTGGTAACTATTTTTTTTTCTCTAGATTTTGTCCCTTTCGTCACCCATTTAGATTATTTAATCTACAAGCTCTGGCACAGTTTTAATTAATCAATCAGTTAATTATTTAATAAATTTATTGATTTATTTCTGTCTGAACCTACCCAATTTCTCTAGGCTTGGGTATAGCTCGGTTAGAGTTATGAGCCTTGCTCAATGGGGCAATAGTGGCGACCTGGCAGTGGTAGAGCTTAAACCTCTGACCCTCCATTTTACATAACTTTAAAACTAGTATTTTTTATTCTCAGAGAAATCAGTAAGCATATTTTCTTTAGAGAAGACCACAAATAAACCAAAACATATGTACAATTGTATTAATTCAAAAATGAAAAATATAAAAATTTGGATTGTCTGCATACATTATGAGTTTCTTGTGGCTACTAAATCATGCTGGTTATTAATACATTGTGCAAAAGAAAAAAAAATGCATTGCTTTTTTTACAGCTCTATTGATATTCACTTCTTTTTTTGTGGTCTATAGCAATTCTTGTTCATGAAGTACATCTCTCAAAAATGTATTATTATTCACTTCCTACCAAATGGTTTAGTAACCAGCAATATAAACTACTGCTGTTTTAGCTGGGCAGGTGATTCATATGGCTAATTAAAAATTAAAAGGACAAAATATGTGTATACAGTAGACTCGAGTTCTTAGGAAGCCACACTGCTTTCATAAAAATATAAGTGCACAGCTGCTGATTTTAAAACATACAAATAATATATACAGTAATGTTCTATAAAAGCGGCAAGTAAATTGTAAATGACAATTAAAATTAAAAAATGCATTTCAAATACTTTGCAACACTACTAGTGAGGCAGTGTTACTTCATGTATGTCATGTATTATATTAGGAGGACCCTTGTACAGTACATTGTTCCATTTTGTTTTAGCATTAAAAATTGCTTTTTTTAATAAGGTTTTTAATTGTAAAGGTCTTTATGTACTTTATGGGTTGTTTTTTGGGGGGATTTTTATTATTATTATTTTGTGAAAGGCTGAATATGTTAGATTTCATATTCAGTATGTAAAGAGAACTAAAGAAAAAATAATAGCACAGTAATGTTGGCAGAGTATTATATGATACTTAAAAGCACTTTTTAAACTCTATTCCACGATTTAAGAAAATTTTAGAAATGAATGAGACGTTAAAGGTGAACTGCACCACAGGACAACATCTGTTGCCTGGAATGAAAGAATGTTTAGATAGGCTAATATGTGGTTTGTGGCCCTTCCTAGTAGGACCAAAGTGGGGGCAACCCACAAAGAAATTACTTGTGAAAAGTTGATTGATATTTCAACTAAATTTCCTGTTTACATATGGATAAGGATAACTTTTCCTACTCATACAGGCGCTTAGCTGAAAGTGGCTATGTGGGGATAGTCTGCAAACAGCTTTTTATTAAAGCTCAACTACTTTTAAGATCAGAAAGCTGTGTATAATTTTAGATTTCCAAAAGAAAAGAAAACAATCTTGATATTGGACACTTATGAGGTTTATTAATAATTGGAGTCAATGTTACAGAGTACAGGGTGCCAAATTCATTTGTGCACACTTGTACAGTAGATCTCACAGGTTTTTCATAAATACGAATTTTGAATTTCTGGCCACACCACTCCAGGAAAATCCTCTCATTTCCAGCAGACATTGAGCTTCTGATATCCGCTCTGGTACCAGGTCATAAAGAGCATCTGACTTCCATTATTGTCCACGAGTCTGGCATAAGAAATAATACAACTCAGCTCAACACCTGTAAGTGGTTAAATTAATGTTGGTTGCCTGGTTCTTAACTGGCAAGAGCATTTTGTACTAGTTTATTATTTATTGGGCACTCGTGTATTTCACAAGGTGTTCAAAGAATTTCATGCTGATTTTGAACATCATTCTAGACATTGAAACTAGAAATAGACATTAGATATATGTGGAAAGAAGATGAACTGTATGATTTAACCCGCAGTAAGAGAGCATCGACTCCAAACGGAGGTGAGACTTAAGCAGCCTTCCGACGTGCATCGTGCACCCTGCTCAGGTTCAGCACTAAGATGTGAGAGCCCTCTGTGTGTGACTGAGGGATCTGGTTGCATCGGGCTGAATTGGCGCTCTGTTGGGGCTCTGCTGCACACTCTCACTGCCTGTTTGTTGAGGTCGGGTCAATGAGGGCTCTATTCAGAGGAGGAATTTCACAGTAAAGGACGGCACTGGCACACCCGAGTCATGATCAGGAAAATGTAGCTGTGAGCCAACACATGAGAAAATTATCTGGATCACATCTAGTCATTTGTTGTAAGCGTGACCACTCGTTCATTATGAAATGTTGGAAATATATTTACGCATGTTTATCAATGAATTACTCTTAAACATTGGTTTATTACCAGGCACAGGTGCATTAATATTCATATCACATGTTTAGTTCTGGATTTGAGCAATATAGTGGTGCAGTTGGTTGCACTGCCACCTCACAGCTCAACTACAGTACTGCCTCCAACCTCGACTTTGTTGAGTTGAACATGTTCACCCTCTGTCTGTATTGATTTCCTCTGGTTTCTACAGTTTTCTCTCAGCTCTCAAAAACATACTAGAAAGTGGGCTGGTTACACTAAATTGGCCTAGGGCGAGAATTTATGCATGCATAGTGCAAAGAGGCGATTCTAGAGTCTGTTGGGCCCTGAGGCAAAAATTTGCAGGGGGCCTCTCCAACCACCATCCATTACCATTATCTTATAAAAATAAATATGTTTCCCATTACCCTAAGCAGTTGCGTTCCCTGACTGTGGACAAGCAGCGCCTCTTTTGGTGTGGGTGTCCCACACAGAGTTGCACTCGAGATCCATCACAAACCTAATCAGGAGTTAGAAGATGAATTTGGTATCATTAACACACATACACACTTTCAAAAACAAACTGATGATTGAATCTTGAATCTTGAATCTTGAATACACACTTTCAAAAATAAACTGATGATAACAATTTTATTAAGTAATTGCTCTGATTTGAATATATACTACTTTAAATTATGTTTATGTACTGTAATCTGTAATCACACATATAATGAGATGCAGAATATAACATAACTAGTTTATGTTACCTATAAACATCAGATTATCGATGTAATTTGATAGTTGTTTATTCATTCATTTTCTATACCACTTATCCTGTACAGGGTTGCAGGGGCCTGGAGACTTTGGGCATGAGGCGGGGTACACCCTAGACAGGGCACACATATCAAAAATATGATACAATAACAAGTATAAGTTACTTATTAACAACAGGTTATTGCTATAACTAATGTTTATTCATTCATCATATATACAGTTCAACACATGTAGGGTTGCAGGGGCCTGGTGGCTATCTCAGGAGACTTTGGGCCTGAGGCGGGGGAACGTCCTGGACAGGGTGCCAATCAATCGCAGGGCACACACACACTACAGGGACCTAATCTGCATGTACTGAGGAGGAAACCCACCAAACATGGGAAGAAAATGCAAACTCGATGCGTACACACCAGAGGTGGGAATCGAACCTTCGACCCTGGAGGTGCAAAACCAGGTTTTGCTATCAGCATTTATCCAAGTTAGTTTAGACGAAAACTAGTTAGTTGGTTTGGTCCTGTATGGACTATACTACAACAGTAACTATGGACTATACTACAACAGTAACTATGGACTATTCTATAACAGTAACTATGAACTATACTACAACAGTAACTATGGACTATTCTATAACAGTAACTATGGACTATACTACAACAGTAACTATGAACTATACTACAACAGTAACTATGGACTATTCTATAACAGTAACTATGGACTATACTACAACAGTAACTATGAACTATACTACAACAGTAACTATGGACTATTCTATAACAGTAACTATGGACTATACTACAACAG
>JAOVVB010000029.1:10808263-10824652 GCA_028570985.1 Heterobranchus longifilis
AGAGCCGTTATGAAGGCTTTACAGAGCATAAGTAGCAGACACATTTCAATATCAATTGTTTAAAAAAGATTATTGCATATTTTGGATGCCTTAGGCATTTTTTAAAATGTAGAATCATCGGATTATAGTGTGCCTTGGTATTAGGCAAATACAATCTCAGACAAACAACAGCACACAACTTTTTTCACTATGCAATTATTTATTTAACATAAACTAAGCCAAAAAGAAAAAATCATGTACAATAATAAGTACCCCCATGCTTCTAATCTTCCCAGGAATGGATGTCCCAGCACATTCACCCCTAGGTCAGACCGTGTAATGTTTAGAGAAATAGCAAAAATGCCCCCTTTTTGCCTTTAGAACTGCTGAAATTCGTCATGTCTTGGATTTAGCAAGGTGTTGGAAACATTTCTTAGAGGTGCTGGTCCATATTCATATCAATCATCATAGCATCATGAAGTTACTTCAGATTTGTCAACTGCACATCCTTGAATCGAATCTCTCATTCTGGTGACTGTGGAGGCCGTTTTGAGTACAGTGTCGTCATCTTCGAGAAACCAGTTTGAGATGATTTTAGCTTAGTGACATGGTGCATTATCCTGTGGTTATAAAGGGATGGACATGATTAGTCATGATCAACAGTACCCAGGTACTGTAGGCAGTGGCATTTAAACAATGCTCAATTGGTACTAAGGGACCCAAAGTGTGTCAAGAAAAAATTCCCCACACCATTACACCACCAGAAGCAGCTTGAACGGTTGATACAAGACATGATGGATCCATGCTTTCTTATAGTTTATGCCAAATTTGGTCCCTACCATCTAAATGTCACAGATGAAAACCAAGACTCATGCGAACAGGCAATGCTTTTCCAGTCTTCTTTTGTACAATGTTGCATTAACCCATGCAAAATGTAGCCTCGTTTTTTTCCTGTTCTTAACTGACAGGAGTGGCACCCGGTGTGATCTTTTGCTGATGTAACCCATCTGCTTGAAGGTTGTGCTTTTAGAGATGCTCTTCCGCATGCCTTAGTTGTAACGAGATGCTATTTGAATTGCTGTTGGGTTTCTATCGGCCATTCTCCTCTGACCTCTGGCATAAACAAGGCATTTTTGCCCAGAGAACTGCTGCTCACTGGATATTTTTTCTTTTTCAGACCTTACTCGGTAAAATGTAGAGATGGATTTGTGTAAATATACCAGTAAATCAGCAGTTTCAGAAAAACAGCCTGTCTGGTACCAACAACTATGCCATGTTCAAAGTCACCTAAATCACCTTCTTCTGAACTTTAGTGTATATATATTATACTTTAAACTTCATACTGTCACACATCATGAACCTTTACGTATGCTAAAGGTCCATATACTTTATTTTAGCTGCAGCTTTACTGGGACAATTTGCTTGATATTTGCTATATATTCCTTTCAGGCTACAAAGGTTTCATTTAATGACTTCCTTCTTTCTTTTTTAGATGTGGATATTCTCCAAAAGTTGGGCCTGGTGGGAAAAAGACCTTCATCAGGGACGCGATCCACTCTGTCGGGCGTCATTCCCTTTAAATCAGGAGTTATCCTAACTCAGCGGGTACGCATTGAAGTGCCTGTGAACTCTGTGGTGCCAGTCCCATTGAGCACGGAGTTCTCCCTGATCTTCAGCATCTGCTCGCATCGCGTCAATAATGCATTCCTCTTCAGCATTGTGTCAAAGAGGAAGAGACTGCAGCTAGGGGTGCAGTTCATCCCTGGAAGAACTGTAGTCTATATTGGCCAAAAGAACTCTGTATATTTTGATTATGACATTCATAATGGCCAGTGGCACCACCTGGCGTTGGGCATCCAACCCCAGAGGGTCACTTTATATACTTCTTGTGGGAAGACAAGTGTACATGCAAATTTGCATTTAAAAAATGAGGAACCTCTGGATCCAGAAGGCTCCTTTCTTTTAGGCAAAATGAGCCAGAACTCTGTGCAGTTTGAAGGAGCCATCTGTCAGTTTGACATACATCCTTCTGCCAAGGCAGCTCACAACTATTGTAAGTACATTAAAAAACAATGCAGGGAAGCTGATACCTATCGAACAAACCTACCGCCACTTTTACCACTGCTGCACCTGGATCCCAATATCTCTGTCACTCTACGGACCCCGATGAGCATAACTGAGCTAATCAACAAAGTTTTTACTCCTAGCCTGTCACAGGATAAAGTAAGGATTAATGCTGAAATCTCAGGAGGACCTAATACATCCATTCTAACGATATCCAAGTATGGATCCTTGTCTCAGCCTGTGCAGGGAACGGTGCCTCCGAGGTTGTCCAGACCAACTCTGCAGATTCCCACACAGGCAAAAACACCAACTGTTACCCCCCTCCTTAGGACCAGGATATCCCCAACATTCCACAAGCCCACCCAGAAGAGCAGTACTAAAAAGGGGGTAACTATAAAACCCCATAAATCAAAAGATAACTACATGCCTATGACAGCAAAACCAACCAGAAAGAAGTTAGACAGTGTTCAACCTTCAGCAGTGATGAAACATCTATCCAGGGTTTTTCCCGACTCAAAAAGGCAGCTGACTACTATAGCTGTGAAGAGATCTGTTCCAGAGGTGACTACAATTCGGTATCCCAAGCCCAAACCTTTTGTACCTGTCACCCCTGCTGCCACAGATGGTCTTCAAACATTTGACCTCGAACCGACACAGTTTTCCCTTCTGGCTGGACCACCTGGACTAAAGGGAGAGCCAGGACCACCGGTAAATTATTACAATCTCTATGATGTCTCTTTGCACATATTGAGATGTAAAATTATGAAAAATTGTCTTAAACACTTAGTTTACAGTTATAAAACATGATTTTAAGTTTCTTTTTCTAAAATATAGGTATGTACTTCTATGTTCTTTGTTCCTCCGAATGAATGGAAAGGGTTTTCCCTAGGAGCAGTGCACGCTTATGTGAAATTTCCGTTCTAACATTCTGGTTAGAAGTTATCTGGCACATAAAACGTCTTCATCAGCCCTTTGGCATCTGTGCTGGAGGATTGGCATCCAGGTGATAGATTTTTCTGAGTGTGAGTTTAGGGAGAATGGAGCGTTTTAAGTGAGGGTCAAAGGTAAAAGAGTGTACGTAAGGGCAAAGGCTAAAGGCTTATGAGAGAACAGACATCAGCAAAGCTATCATTTAACTCTTATTATAAGACAGCATTGCTAAATTTCACAAATCTGTTGGTTGGTTAGATATGGATTATTTTTCTGCTGCTTTGACAGTAGTTGAGGTGGGGATCAGCTAATATTAAAGTGCATGTTCTAATATCTTAATAACGCACCACATAACTTAAGACTAAGACTGATTTTACAATCAAAGAAAAATGTATAATTCCTAAGACTACGAAATGTTCTGTTGGGAGACATTTATTTAACATTTATGGAAGGTGTCAGCATTTTGTGATCATCATACAGTTTCCACCACAAGGAGAATCTTCATGACAGAAGTTTGCTCTTCCTGGTTTCTCAGTAAAATAACAATCTACATTTTGATGTTTTAACATTTAAGAGAGAGAGAGAGAGAGAGAGAGCAAAACAAGACAAGTTGTTGAACAAACAAAAAGTTCCAATCTGTTATGTAAGTGATAAAAGGATTTTTTTTTACATATAATCCAAAAGATTAAATGTAAAAAAATAATGGTTGAAATCATTAATTAATTAATCATTCATTAATACATTCTAATTGCAATAATTGCCAAATTGCTGTGGTTTAGTAAAACACAATGGGAACACTTGTTATAGCAAAGTAATCCACTCCACCACCCATTCATTGAATGATCCTTTGGCTGGCGACAATAATATTGAAATAACTGGCCTTGATTGCTGTAATTACTCAAGCAGTCTGATATAAAGGTCAAAACAGGCCTGTGACCCCAACATACAGTATACTTTATACAGCAAGTTTACTTCCTATATGACTAAAAATGATCAGTTGTAATTGCAACATCAACATGAAAAACTTGACCTCGAAAGACCAAATGGTTCAAATAGCTTTTAAACCAATAATATTCGACTTACAACAGACAGTTGACACTCCATTGTATGGAGATCATTCTTTCCTACCTCAAAACCTTATGAGTCTTATGGTATCCAGATGGCAGACGTAGCACCTTGCTTATTTTTATGAACCTGTGAAATGTGAATTACTGGCATTGGTCAGGTGTTTTTACGGCCCATGGAGTCAACTTTGATATTTTGGTGTTTTGAGTTAGATTAGGTAACGGCCAGAACATAATCTAGATGCAGCTCTTAATAAGCGCAATAATTTGCTTTTGAGGACTCTTTTTCAGTTTTAATACCACTCATTAAACATGGTTTCAGCAATGAAAGACAAGTGTCTGGATGAAAACCATCGTAATGGTCTGGATGGAAACTTAATCCACTTTAGTGTCATCATCAGTACATTTGGATTTCTGGTGGTCTTGGTTCGAAGCCTATTTAAGTAATTCTGTGAAAATTGCGGCATTGACTGTATGTGATGTATCTGGCTATAGGATGCTTACACTGATTTTCCCACTGTTAAACGGCAAGGTCACTGAGCAGACGTTTAGGTAACATTGAAGGCTGTGACGACCACCGCAACATTTCTCTTAACATTGGCACTGGATGAGTGAAGCGATGAAACTGTTAAATGAAGCGTGCTGGAAACTAAGCTTTATAGTATAACATCAAATGTTGTAAATGTCTAAAATTATAACTGCCGTCCACAGACCATCCGGTTATGGTTCATCAGATGGCTGTGTGTGAAAAAGTAGGCCGCCTGCTTTACATCCTGACTTACCTGTGATATTAACTATGACCAAATCACTGAGAACCAGATGTTTTCATTATTGTAACTGTGAAACAACTGAGTGCTTACTGCTGGAGAACCTGATTTCTAGAAAGAGCAGCTACTGTAGGTTGTGCTTTTTTTCTGTCCTAATCTCTACATATTTTCATGCAGAGAGAGAAAGAGAAAGACAGAGAGATATCTTAATACTGTTACTCCAACAAGGAACTGTGCCACGTGGAAGAGGGTCGAGGGCTGTCCTCTTTCCCTCCCTCCTTTCTCTCCCTTCTTCTCTGTCTCTCTGCAGATTCTGCAACATGGAGCTTGTTAGGCAAACCTTCAGAATATCCAAACAGTTCTTAGCTTTGCTTCTTGCATGTTACATGACTTTCAAAGGTTTGAGCAAAATTGATTTCAAGATTTTAAAACTCAAAATGCTTCAAAATTAATAGACTGACTATAAAGTGTGTCAACCCATGGAATTTCTTTTTTTTTTTTTTTTTTTACTTTATGGAAACACTGAAAGCTTTCCAGATTCCTGCTACTGGTGGTGAGAAATATGACCAGGTATTGTTTAGATTAGAGATGGAAAAAGTGGAAAGACATAATTTTTTCAGAATGTTGTAGGATGTTGCCTGAAAGAATAACAGTTGTACAGCTCCTAGACCGAATAAATTTTCTCACATGCATGGATGTGGACGGCAGTTAAGCATGAGGCATTAGATGTACCACTAGCTTTTGTGAGCCACAACTGCATTATGGCACTTGAGCTGAGAAGTCGAGCCAACAATATGGCATTCAAACCTCAAGCCTAATCCCTTTTCCTGTATCTTTTTCTGATGGAAGACATGAAAACAAAACACCAGCCTCGAAAAAAAAGGGGACCTAATGTTGAAGGCTGACCTCTCGTTAAAAGTGACCCATCAGTGCTCAGTTATTCCATGGGTGTAATCGGTTTACAGTTTGATCGTTTAGATCCATAATTAACAAGAGTGCCTGTGGTTACAGTTAGAGTTGTTTGCCAGTAAAATGAGGCAGACTTCAGTAAAACTTTAGAGGTCTGGGCATCGTTTACTGGCAACAAGGGGAGTCCCATGTTGGTTCCCCTTGCACTATATTAAATTTACAAGAGACATATTCATAAGGAAAATTCCACCACTCAGGGGATATTATTCAACAATGGTTCAAAAGCTGCATATCAAAATGCATGTTTTGATTGAGACTTCATTTTTCATTTCTTGAACATATCATTCTGGATTACTGTAACTCTTGAAGCACACAAATATCAATATACTGTATCATGATACTGTAACATTCAACCCATGAACATTAGGAGACTTTGGAAGCTGTTCAACACTTGCTAGGACTTAGAGCCACCATGCAATTCAAGGGATTTGTGCGCTTTTGGAGAAATCACTAAATGTCAGCAGGTAGACATTCAGCACTTAACAGTCATGCTTTGCATCACAGTATGACTTTTTTTGTGTGTTTAGGGACCTCCAGGGGAACCTGGGAAGCCAGGATTACCAGGGAAACGAGGGCCTCGGGTAAGTAGTCCTGCTGATATGTGTTCTTTATGCTCTACTAAACAGATGTTTAAGCATCACATCAGTGTGCGCGATCACTAAAATCTACATAGAACCTCATTCAAATAAATTTCCATTATCCTAAACACATTGCTTCATTTCCTTGGATATAAACCAGTTAAAGAGTAAGAACATAACCAAAATCAATATCTCTGTTTTTTTCAATACAGTAGGGTCCAACAGTTTGAGGACACAAATGAACACTTCTAGGCAGCGTTCAAATTACAAGCCACATTGTTCAATCAGATTTGCATGTCATGACAGTTCAGATTCATAAATACAAGTGACTTTTATCTGACTCTAATGTGGACGAGTCTGTCCTCTGAAACGGCTCACATGTCTTTCTTTGCACGATCTCTGTTAAAACACGTCAGTTTATGCGACCACTCATTCATCCAACTAGTGAATGCAATTTTAGCAAACAGTACGCTTGGGATTTTGTTCTGGAGGATGGAAAGTCAGTTAGTCTGCTATATTTGTCGAGGTCCAGAAGAAGGAAGAAAGCCAGACGCCTTACTTTAGCTGATTTAGCAGTTATTGAAAGGACCGCTATGAAATCCCTGTGCTGCCGGTGCTGACTGGTGACATCAGCACTCTAAGCATGTGAAGAGGCAAAAAAATGTTGCATGTATTCCGATCTGGCTATTCTCATTCAGGTAGCATGACCGCACATTGGATATGTATCCAATCTAGCACCCTATATGAAAGTGTCTCGGATATGATTGGAAAAACATTAGATATGTGCATTCAGATTGCCATTTCATGCCAAATCATCTTTTCAACATTGACATAAATTTTAGAATTTCTTAGAATTTAGTTCATCCCTGTTTGCACTTGAGCTGCATGAAAACTGATGCTCCATCTTAGATGAAACCCATCAGAGTGCCCTAAGCATATGTGCTTCACTAGGAATAAGGTTCAAAGAAAAACTTGAACTGACCTTTTTAGACTGATGGTACACTTGGTCCATGACCTAGTGAGCTAGAATAGGGATGTATTTTTGATGAAGACTACAACGCACTTCTGTAAGTCACTTAGAATAATGGTTTCTGCTAAATATATTCATACAGTGGTTAGTATAAATATTGGGACAAAGTGAATTTAAATGTTTTAATGACATTCTCATATTTTTGTGAATGATGACATTCAAGATGATAACAATGATTTCTTATTTTAATCCGTTGAAATTGCTATACAACAATCAGAATTTAGTATGATGTCTCTAAAACCCTTTGGATCTAGCTGGGCATAGAATCAGAAAGATGTTTACAGTACTCTGGTGCCACTTGCTCAATCTATGCCCGCTTGATTGCTTCGTGAAGATCATGTACAGAGGACGGATTTCTTAACCGCTCTTGCTTCCTCACCATTGTCCAACAGTCTTATTGGCTTTAGGTTTGGAGATGACCCGAGTCATGGCTCCAGAAGCTGCGTACCATTGTCACATAGCCAGGTTTCCCACTATTCTTTCAGTTAATTATCACAACTCTTCAGTCAGACATCCTAGAATGAATTAGTGAACTCAGCTGTTTTGTGCACAGGGAGAACTATAATACATGGCAGGTGTCTGAATACTTTTAGCCACTGCTGTATATATGGGATAGTGTTCATTTTGGAATGCTGAATATTTTCGATTTTGAACAATTTCTTGATTTCCTTTGTTTATAAACATTCACATTTTAAAACAGTTTTTTTTTTTGGTTTTAAATGAAAATTGATAAAAATAAATTAATTAAATTTCTCAAATTCTTGACGTCTCAGATTCCCTATACAGTAACATAATGCCTCTGGCCTTAAAGTAGTTGGAGATGGAGACAGTAACATACAAAAATATATAGTTACATTATATCAGCATATCGGCATACAGTTCTTAATTGGTTTTCTTGGACAAAGACAACTAGGACCTAAACTTGTCGTGTCACCATATGGAAAAAAGTAATAATAATAATAGGAAATAGGAAAGAGCAAAGAAAGGTCAGCAGTTTCAAGAAGGTTTCCAGTGTGTAGGTTTAGTCTGAAGTTTGTGTGTATAAGATACCTGATGTAACCCTTTAACAGGGCCTCTCGGGGCTGTACTGTTGGAATCCAATCTGCTAAACAGAAGAAAGAGGCCTTTGTGGTCATCTTAATAAAGGCATTTAAAGCTTTGCCTGTGTTCACAAGCTTTGTGGTTCATCAGAGATCATGGTCAAGATGCTCTAGGTAGATGACTAGTTAATGTAGGAACTGCAAATTTGTTGAATCTGAAGAATCTTTGTTGTTGAAAAAAAATGAAGCACCTCTTTGTTGACCATTTTTCAACTTGAAAACAGCTCTGCCTGGTATTCACTTTGTATAGAGAGTTTGAAGTACAATTAGAGCACAGATGCAATGCTTATGTAGATCAAATGCATGTGGCGGCACCCTAATTATTTACACGGCTCCGAAAACACAGTTTGTTTAAGTGAAACCATGTCCCTCCAAGAGTCCTTTTAAGCGTTACTGCTAATTTTGAAACCAGTTTTAAATATCTCATCCTTTTTTTTTTCTTGTTAGGGAACTTATCACAAATGCAAATAATTAATCTGAGCTGTTGTTTTGGTTGCAGTGGTGGGAAGGGAACATGTATGAGGATAAACTTGAAACGTTCTTCTAATAGCCCAGTATGGATAACAATTTATTTGATAGATTGGAAGAAAACGCTCTGGAGTTCTCAGCCGTCTTGACAGTTGAACTTTAACCTTATTACCATAGCAAGTCATGTTGTTGCTTAGTGCCTGGATAGAGCTTGGAGCTGACTGGTGTTGGTGTTTCTTGTCCTGTGTTAAGTCTGGCTGCCTTATAAGACAGCTGCGTTACAGTGCTTTACAGCAGCTGCAAATATTCCCTGTAAAATATTTATAACTTACAAGTGAAGTAAAAGTACATAGTGCATAGTAGTTTACTAACATTTAGAGCATCTCTAATGTATCGGTTGATTTGAACTTAATATGGAAAATGCTGGTTGTTTCAGTACTGAGTCAATTTTTCCTCATCACTATTCTCATACAGATGCTTCCGAAGTTATACCTCAGGGGTGAAGTCTAGACCAAATATTACTCAGGGGACATGGCCCTGTTAGCCTTAATTATCAAACAGCATGATGAATCAAAATCTAGCACATGAGATACTGTATGTCTTTAAAAACGTTGGACATGTTTTTCACTTACTAGTAAAAACAATCCTCGAAACCAGAATTTCTGCTTTTTTTTCCTGTGTTTTTTACAAACATTGGCAGACTCTGCTTCCTCCTGACTTATAATATTTTCCTACGATGGGTCAGCATATTGTTTGCCATACACCGCATTTCATTTTAACGGGCAGATTTACTGATTTTTCTTTTCCTTTTGGATTGAGGATTTATGAGCAGAACGGAGGTTTGAAAGAAATGCCGAAAGCACTGAATGGATGTGGTTTTCCTCTCCAACTTCATCACAGCCCTCGTGTAGCTTCGAACCCAAACCGTTTTTAACTAACCAAGCTGTAAATATGATGTGCACGGTATTGTGTTTTGTTATTTGTCCATGACCACTGGAGAATATCAGCGTCATTCTTTTCTAGCATTCTTTGCCAAGACTTGATATGATACGTACATTGTTAACGTTTATAGACTCTTTGCCCCTTATGACTGTCTCGTTGTGCTGACTAATGTGAATAAAATGCCTTTCCGGGTCATGTGACCTGTCTGGCCTTTATTTGGCAATTGTAAATATCATTGAATCCCAAAACATTAAGTCCATTATTGAGTTTTCCTTGTGTCATGGGGGCAGCTCTGACCCCTCGGGGCATGACTCCACAAGACTTCATGGATGTGCTGTGGTGTCTGGCACTGGGACATTAGTGGCAGATCCTTTAGGTGCTGTGGGTTGGGGGGTGTAGCCTTGTGGATTGGACTTGTTCGTCCAGCACATTCCATTTATACCTGGTCGGGGAATTTGAAGGTTGGATGTACACCCCTAATCTTTTTACCTGGTAAGTCCTATACATGGGAGGCCGTGGTGCAGTGGCTGTTCCAGTGCCTTTCTCCTGTGGCCAGCATTTTCTGCAATTTTTGCTATATTGTCTTTTCTGTGGGATTGGAACAAACGGACAGGCCTTTGCTCCCATAGGTATAGATGAGACGTGGGTGGCATGATTGTGTCACCAGTTTACTTGTATATAATTCATATTTAATGTTGTTTAGTTTACCTTGCGATGATGTTAGTCTTCTGGTGGTGTTAGGGTCTGATCAGTGTAAATCCAGTATACGATGCACACTGCTGTAAACCTGGCTTCTGTTCTGTTTCTTATGATGCTGTAGATCTTGTGCCAGTCCAAATAGATTTCCGAACATTAAGCAGTTCTGAGAAAAAAATGTTTAGAGCCAACATTATGGAAGAAGTGGAAAAATACTTTCTGTATTAGATTCCAAAAGTCCAGACCAGAAGCGTCCCTCGGGTGCTCTAGCAGCTCTACAGCAAGCAGTGTGGTGCGCACACGAAACAATTTAGAGAACAAACCGCTGAAATATATACGAGGTGTAATGAGATGCCCGGGTGTTAGCTCACACTCCTACCTGAGCATACTGCGAGATGGGAGGGTTTTTCTGCCTCGGCTTTGTGAAGGAACATCACTCATGTGCACATTATGTTCTCTAACGATGTCATGTGTATGAAGGAAATATAATCAAAAACCCAATCCTCCTCTTTGGCTTTGTGTTCTGGCTAAATGTTGCCACATGCACAGCATCCAAGCAAATTGCAGTATGTTGAGCTATGTGGCAAACGGTGGGGAAAAAAGAGGCGGAAATCTGTAGATGAGCTCCTGGTAAGCGTCTCCATATGGTGAGTATGTGCAGAGTCAGCAATGAAAAAGTGCTCCACTCATGACTCTCATGTCTGGGCCAGAACAGTTCAGGACAAGGCAGATTAATAGCTGCACACACAAAATGCTCTTTGTGGTTCTCCTCATTATGCACTGATCTCTGTTTTGTGCTTCGTCCTACTCTACATTCTAAACCACTACTAGTACTAGCTACCTGGCATGGTACCAGTTTACCCTGTAGAGCTTATTTGGTTTGACATACACTGCTGACTATTGCTTTAATGTTCTCTCTTCTAGTATGTAGGTCAGGACCATCAGAACATGTTTTCCATCTCTCACTTTGTCCCCCCCCCATCTCCTCACGCTGTCTTTCTCTGCGTAGTGTGTGGGAGAGGTGACTGAATGCAGAAAATCACATCCATATGCCATAAGACAAACAGAAGGCCTTTTTGCATATTGAGTGCAGAAAAATGTTCATGCTCACACAGCATGTGTGTGTGGATAAGGTCCGACCTCCTATAGAGTTTGAGCCACGAGTGACGTGTGCTCTGACGTAAAGCCTGACCATTTACTTGTTTATGAGATAAAGTATGTTTTTGAAAAACCGCTTAATTTTCAGAAGTCAAAATATGGACAATCAAAAGCAATTGGAAGATTAAATGACAATGTGTGTAACAGCACAATACACTTTTTTAAAAAAAGCAGAAAGTCTCTTGCTATTACCAGGGTTAATACACCGCAGACAAGACACTGACTGCATTTTACATCGTGTTCAGAAAAACTCTTGAAAACAGAACCTGGCTTTTGTGTTGTCAAAGTGTCCATTGTGCTTGTGCGGTTCTGAGTGTAACCACTTAAACATGTTTTACTCCTATAAACAAAACATTCTGCAAGCTTTTAACTTTGGACATTGGGCAGTGCAAAAATATTTCACATCCTGAACCACATGCTTGCTGATTCAAGCAACACCAGATGTAATGAAATCAGGACCTGGCTAACAGTTTGTGAAATTGTGCTATTATTAGGTCGACATGACACCTCATATTTAAGTACCTAAAGATTTGTGTCTTCATGGGCCTACATGACACCTACGAACTGTAGGCCCCTTAATAACAAATAACACGAACTCTCTATGCTTCTGTGCTTATTTCACCATGTATTCACCTCTCAAGAACATCCTGGTCGCACTGAGTATGCATGATGCCTTCCAATGGACTTGCATCATTGTTTGTGTCTGGAATTCACCACCATTGCTCCCAGGATGGGCTCTGGAACCACCCTGACCCTGACCAGGATAAAGGGCTTACTGAAGATAAATGAAGAAATGATTTCAATGTTTCAAAAGGCTCTAATTGTTGGAACATAACCCCTGAGTTAAATGACAGATTTTCACTGACATAAACTGCAAATTGTTTGGTACTTTCAAAATCAATATGGGAGATTAATTATCTTGTTTTAAAAGTTATTTATCAAACAAAATGAATTTGAGATTTTTTGCCAAGTATCTTCTTGCTTGGGCAGATAATTATGACTTGAATAATAATGACTTTTCATAACTATGCCTATTTTAGTCATATGACTATGACTATTCATATATGGATCAGGATCATGGGCCGGCACCGTGGTGTAGTGGTTAGCGCTGTTGCTTTGCACCTCCAAGGTCCGGGTTCAATTCCTGGCTGGCTTCGCGTCTCTGTGTGCATGGAGTTTGCATGTTCTCCCTGTGCTTGGTGGTTTTCCTGTGGGTACGTTGGTTTCCTCCCACAGTCCCAAGACATGCAGATTAGGCTAATTGAAGTTGCCTGTAGTGTGTACCCCGCCTTGTGCCCTAACTCTCCTGGGATAGGCTCCAGGCTCCAGGCCCCCTGCGACCCTGAATACAGGATAAAGCGGTATAGACGATGAGTGAATGAGGATCATGGGCACCCAAGGCTCACTTATGCCTATGGGGACCAAAGGCCAGCCTGCCTGGTCCGATCTCACAGAAAAGCCAATTTAGCACAAACTGCTGAAAAAAGTCAATGCTGGCCACAATAAAAAGGTATCAGACAAACACCCAGTGCATCACATCTTGCTGTGTATGGGGCTTAGCAGGCAAAAAGTTCATAGGTTCAAGGTTGCTGATTCACCTCCAAATTCCCCACATGTCAATTCAATGCAGCATCCATGAAATTAACTGGACAAACAAATCTGACACATGGAGGCCCCATCCAGTAACCCACAGCACCTAAAGGATCCGCCGTTAACATCTTGCTGCCCGAACTACAGCTCACACCCAGAGGTCTTCTTAAGTCATGCCCCAAGGGGCCACAGCTGCCCCGGCAGCACAAGGGGCAGCTGTGCTACACAATATTGGACTTAATGTCTTGCGTTTTAGTCTTATGGCTGATCAGTGTAAGTCTGCCAAGAAAGTGTAATATCATTTGTCATGTGACAAAAGTGTTAAATCAGCATGACACAATTGGCAATTAAGTCATTTGGAATTAGTTAATGGTTAACATATTAATTATTCATTTATTAATGCAGACTAATTACTGTAGTTGTCATAAAGGGCTTATGCAGCCATTTGTCATGTGGTTTATGAATACTGTGTCACTGTGTAACAAATTCAACCTTCCCATTTAGGGAAAAACGCTCCAGCCTAGATTAAGATACTTAAAAGTTTTTAACCATTCAGTTTCAGAATCCTTCAATTGTCATTACAAGTAAGCACAAACACTTGTGTTTGCATGCACTGTAACCAGGATATGCACAGTGCTTTAAAATCCCACAAGCTAAAGAAACACCCCCATCGCCAGACAACGTTTACACTCTTTGCATCCCTCTACTCCCTTCCTTTTCTCATGTAAATCTTCTCAAGGGGGAAAAAAAACAATAACCCAGGACAAAGTTCATGACCCAGTCTAAGTTTCCTGCAGTGAGAAAACTGTAGAGGTGATGTCACAAATAAAAACGTGAAAATGTGCTTGTGTTGCAGGGTCCTCCAGGTCCACATGGAAACCCAGGACGCCCAGGGCCTAAAGGACTCAAGGTTAGTACTGCTGCATGTCTGCTATGGGCTCTAGACAAATCTTAATCAGTAACCTGTTGATTAACTCAAAAACGCAACATTTTGTTATGCCATGGTATTAAAATACAGTACAGTACTGTAACTCTTCATGAAAGCATTTTCAACAGTGAGGTAATGTTTTTGATTTCAACTTATTTCATTGCTAAATTGCTCTGGTTTTAACTAAAACCATGCTGCATGCTTGCCTGCTGATAATGTCACCAATACGACTTCATCTCTCACTGTCGCAGCAGGACTTTAGTCTGGGCGGCTTTATCACTTCCTCATTTCTAAGCTCCCATCAAACAGATCGGCTTTCAATGGTTTAACTTCTAAGCTGTTACCACCATCAACACCATTGCACTGAAATTGATTCTCTGCAACAAATCAGTGAAACTTTGTCTACACTGAAAAAAAATAAAATAATAATGTATCAACATACAAGGGGCATTCAAGTCAAAATGGGACTTTTGATTTTGCAGAATAAGAGTAAAAACTACCTTTATTTCTCTACATTAATGCACTCATTCCATCGTTCCCCTAGTGTTTGTATACCATCAAAGTAGAATGTTTTTTCAGTGTGTCGGAGACATGCTTCATATCTGAAACTCTGGCCTTCCAGAAACTTCTTCAATGGCCCAAACATGTGGAAATGGCTTGGAGCGAGGTCAGGACAGTACGCAGGGGGATGTGGCATCGAATTCCTGTAGGGTGCAAGTGGTGTTTGTGAGTGATTATGTGTACAGTTCCCATAGTCAGATGTGTCTCTTCTGTAAGTTGGATACAAGCTATCAATTGATTTTTAAGGATCCATTCATTGAATGTTCATGAGAACTACTGCGCAGAAACACCTCAGCCGAGATCACAGACATACAGGCTTTTTTTTTAATGTATGCGCCATCCATATGTTTTACTGTGGCTAAGAGTTTCATCACTCTACTGTGCTTGAAGTCTTCCGTAAATGTCAATCACTTTTATGCCTTTCATTCCATTCTTCTGCTCATGAGACGACAAGTCTCGGTTTGTCATCCAGCAAATTATCACCATCAACTACAGCACCTTCCAGCAAATCATCCCCAGAATCTTCAATTATATCACAACTGAACTTTTGAACTTTTCCTCTATGTGTGCTAATAGTTTAATCACCCATCCTACGGTATGTCCATCTTCATACACAATGTTTGTCCGATTAAACACGCTAAAGCCCTGAAAAGAGAAAGGCACTTTAGTTTAACTACTAAACAAGCAAGCTCATAAACCATTATCATGCTAGCTTTGTGGTGAGTTT
Organism: Heterobranchus longifilis; assembly: GCA_028570985.1. Lineage (NCBI taxonomy): Eukaryota > Metazoa > Chordata > Actinopteri > Siluriformes > Clariidae > Heterobranchus > Heterobranchus longifilis. The sequence continues at coordinate 10,823,815 of JAOVVB010000029.1, forward strand.
GAATGAATAAAGCATGAAGACTGTGAGAAGTCATGGACACTAATTTAGACTGCCACCCATTGCCTGAAAAGGCAGAAGAATGTGCCTGGTAATCGCCAGTGTCTTTGGAGAGCTTACTGTAAACCCTTTCTTGTAGGCGTACATGGGCGACGCTCTTGTGTAAATAACCACGCTTGGGTTCGAGAGCATTTATTAGCCGCGTCGCTGTAAACTGCCCTGGAGATTTTCAATAGTAGCAATGCTGCATTACAGTTTTCTGTCACTGCTGTAGGACAGATGTTGGTAGTCTGCAGCTGTTCCGTTGCAGGGCTTTGGAATGAAAATAACATAGCAAATTCAGTGCTGTCAACATTTTAATGCAGTCAGCTTTCTTTACACAGGGGATGTATAATTTCTGTAGCAGTGTGTTGGCCATGGCACAATCTCATAAAACGTCACTGGTAACGGTAAAACACTTGCTAGGTTGTCATTAATATGACATTGAAGGTCAGTGAGGAAACATAGTTAGAAAACAAAATACAGAGGAATAGTAAGGAAACAAAAGCTTTTGTTCTTTTTTTCAGGGATTATTTACAAAATCAATCATATTTGAGATTTTAATATTTTTTCTCCTATTGAACACCAATAAATAATGATAAGACAATTTCATTAAACAAATCTTCACCAGAATCCCTAAGCACATAAAAAATATTTTAATAATAAATTAATAAAAACATTGTGCACATATTTATCCATATTTAGTCTAAGTTGTTCCAAATATTTTATACAGTGGGGGAAATAAGTATTTGATCCCCTACAGATTTTCTAAGTTTGCCCACTTACAAAGAAATGAAGGGTC
>JAOVVB010000029.1:10824752-10838868 GCA_028570985.1 Heterobranchus longifilis
GCGCTGAAGGATTTCAATCCATGCAGGCGTATTGTGTTACCAATGGTTTGTTTGGTGACTGTGCTCCCAACTGCCTTAAGATCATTCACAAGCTCCTCCCATGTAGTCCTGGGCTGGTCCCTCATTTTTCTCATGATTATTCTCAGTCCATGAGGTGAAATCTTGCATATATGGTCTTGTAGCCCATTCCAGCCTTGTGTTTCTGGGAGGCCAGCGTTTCGGATATGAGAAAACACACTGAGAAAACTTTCTACTTTGATGGTATCCAAGCACTAGGGGAATGATGGCATGAGTGCATTAATGTAGAGAAATAAAGGTAGTTTTTACTCTTATTCTGCTAAAACAAAAGTCCCAGTTTGATTTGAATGCCCCTTGTATGTTGATACAGTACATAAATTATCAATAGACACCTATCTAAAAATGCTTAATAAAAGTCTTCTAATGGAAAACACAGCATATCAACAACTAGACAAGAGAAGCTGGAGAAACTAGGAGTACAATGCATTTTTTCAGTCTATGTCCACTCTAGAACCCCCATTATAAGCTGTGGAGTGATTTTTGCAGTAAAGTCAATTCAAGGCCATTTTTGAAGGGGTGAATTATTTTTGATCAACATGGTTTTTACCAGTGTAGTAAAGTCTTTTTGAGGCAAAAAGGAACAAGCTAGAAGTCAGGGCTTTGGTACCTGTGCCAAAGTGCTGTGGCACTGGTAACAAAGGGATCCTATCAAAGATCTCTGGATACATTTTGTGGAAAATTCACAGTGATATGTCTGCCCAGTGTAAAATCTAAAAAAAGGGAATTTTGGGAAAAGTGTCAGTCGGATTCCTTAGCAAAATAATAATAGTGAGCCATTGCTGCTGGGGATGCGGGATGGCCACTACACCGGTATGAACCATATTAATTCCTAAAGCTTTTACTTGTTGAAAATTTAATAACAATAACAATATATTTATATTAATAACAATAATAGGGGTTCCATGAGGCTAAAAAGTATGACTTTTTATCTGTTTATGTGGAGTGTCTGTTCAAGTCCCTGTGTGTGTTATCATAGAATTATAATGTACAGTATGTGGGCTGTAATTAAAGTGGGCATAACTTTTTTATTAACTGACCTAGATCGTTTAAATTGCACATATTGGTAGAGTAACTCTTCCTCTATACAAAGGTGCTACTCAACATAGTCTCCACCACAAGCAATGCTTTTGTGTCATTGTGCCAGAACCCAACTCTCGAATCCCTTTTGTCTCGGCCTCCCACTGCATGGTTTGTTTTCAAATGCTGGTTTCCCATCTTTAAACTTCACGTTGCTTTTGTTAATGGTGTCATGTCCATAAACATTCTGTGGTGCAGTGGGAGACCATTGACTGGGACAAACAGGGATTTTCATAGAGGATTCCAGAGTTAGGTTCAGCCATGGTTGCTGGTATGCATTGCTTGTGATAGAGATAGAGTTTGCGATGTATTCTACATTATATTTACTTGATTTATACTGGTTTATGTGCCATTACCCTTAAAATAACATGTTAATAATTATTTATAAAAAATCTGTGATTAGTCTGTCCTCGCAACCCTGAATACAGGATAAAGCGGTATAGATGATGAGTGAGTGAGTGAGAGTGATTAGTCTGATGTGTTAACTCTGCTTTATAATCATATGTATTGTCTATTACTCGCAGCTCAACAGCATGCATGTACATTTGCAATATATCTCAGAATCAGAGGCATGCAGTACACACACTTACACATGTATCTCACACAAGAATTCTTTGTTTCCTGTCTGTGTGTCCTAGGGAAGAAAGGGGGACCCTGGACTCTCCCCTGGCAGAGTTCCAAATGGAGCAAAAGTATGCACTTTCCCTTCTCTCTTGATTTAGCAGCACTAGTGCATTAGGCAATGTATAGTATTGGGACTTGGAGAAGGATAAACAATAGAAACCCAGATGTGCATAAACTTAATTAGTGCCATCCATACGCATGCAATTTAGCAAAGTATTGACATAGTTATTATAAATGTTGTGTTATTAGTGCCAGGAACATTACATAATTCAATGCTCACTTTGTAGGGGGATCCTGGGACCTTAGGACCACCCGGATTACCTGGACAAGCAGGTCGACAAGTAAGGAACCTTTTAGCTTTTCCATATGATGTTAAAATGTGTCAGTCTCCAGGTGATTGGAATGGTAGATTGGCGTCATTGGCCTGCGTGTTCAGATTTTCCCAATAAGCTTCATATCTGTTGCAGAAATTCCAGCACGTATTGCGCTATAGCACTTTCTTAGGCGCATCTGTGTTGTGCATATAAATCAAAGCCGGTAAATGTGCTCCAGGTTTGTGGGTGAGTGATTGCATGTTGCTTTATGTTTGGGTTTTTTCCATGAAGAGAGGCCTCTCCTCGATTCAGGCCAGTGTGAAATCCCATTCACTCATCTGAGGGAAAACGATCCCAAAGCAGCGCAGAACGTCTGCCTTGCTCTGGATGTTTCTTCTCATTCGTTTGGACGAAAGCCTAACAGGCTCCAGATACAGGCTCCGAGCTGGTCTTCTCAGCCATGTTCTGCAGCTCAGCGGCCAGCTTATGACATCATAAAATTGTGCAAACTACACATTATTGAATTCACCCTCTTTTGGGGTCATTATGCCTGGCGGAAAAAAAAACGGCTCACTCAGCAGCTTTTCGTCTGTGATGACTGATGATATTCTGTTTGTTTGTTTTTTCCACAGCTGCATACAGTACCTTTGGGTGAAACTGCCCAGTCATTCAAAAGCCTATTAAATTGCATCATGCTGTTTCTAAAACTGTCCCCTGTGGGTCGTACTTTGTTGTTTATCAGCTGTTGGCCGAAATGATTCTTCCATTGGTATCAAATGTGCCGACGAGCTTTTCGTGCCAGTGTAGAAAGGGATCAGTCGTGTTTCTGAGATCATATTAACAAGCCGGCACTGAACAGCTTGAGAGGAAGCGATTGGTTCCAGCCGGTCATTTTTTGGACCGTCGACTTGAATGCTGAGAGACTCCGCCTGGCGTCCTGCCTGTTGTTCCCACTCCAATGTCGTCTCATAACACTCGTACCCACTCTCCCTTTTTAAACAGCGAAAGTGGGATTTTTCATTTTCATAGTTCCATAGTGAAAGAATATGTCATTTCCAGTGGGTCTATTTAGAGCCTAATGCATGCCCGCTGCTATAAACACTCCTAAGCGGAATGGTAATGCTGAACTGTGCATTATGACGCACATCACACTCACAGTGCAACCTTTTTTGATTGCCAATATGTTTGGAGGCAAAATGACGGCTTGAAACATTGTAAAGTAATAGAATTACCTGGCTGCCTCGTTGCTCACATATGTTCTTAATCACAAAGTTGTGGCTGAAAAAATACATTAAAAGCTCATGGAAAATTACTTGGAGTCACTAGTTCTGCTAAATTACTGCTGGCACTAAACCATGAGGTTATTCCATATAAGCCCTTGTTTAGAGACGAAGCATTTTTACCAAAAAAAAAAAAGATGCCAGCTGAAGAGCAGAAACTAGTCAGGGTATAGAGAATTGATGCTGCTGAATGTATCTCTCTATACTATAAGCTGACAATTAGCTGGAAAACAAATGGTCTTGATTACCAGTTGTGTTTGCCTATGCCTAATTCTTTAGACCCTTTCACACACACACACACACACACACACACACGCACACACACATATTCTCAGCATAAAAGCAGATGTCTTGTCTGGCAATGAGAGACAGTGTTGTGTAATAGGACAAGCGCAGGCTACGAACGTCTGTTACAGTACAGTATAGTATTCCAGCCTTTATACTGCAATCTGATTTGCTGAAGGGATTTGGAGCTCAGTGTGTCATGTGTCAGTATGTGCCATTATATAAGATGAATCCTAATATGAAAGGCCAAAGCATGACTCAGAAGTATTTATGAAATGCAGATGGAGTAAAAAAAAAAAAGCAGGATTTTCTGCTTTTTTCTCTCTCTTTTTCTTTCTTCCTGCTTCAGGATCAGTTGTGCTCCCTCGAATTGGTTGGATTTCATTGGCCACAGTGCTGACCAGCTGTTTTACTAAAAGATTCTAGCTGACAGTTGGCCTCATGGCCAGGCTCCAGAGGCATCTTCAGTCTCTGTTGAAAAATGGGTAAACACTGTAATGAAGCCAGATCAGGGTCACCAATAGACATGGTTCAAGCAAGAGAAGGGGGCGAGCTGACATGCTGACTAGTTTTAGTGTAGAGTGAAGGCCCAGTGGAAAGCACATAAAAATAATCAATGCACCTGGGGTTTTAAATGGTGGAAACTATGGAGGTAGCTCAATCTTCTGAGCAAATATGTGAGCAAGAAACCTTAAAACCTTAATCCTTCTGAGACTTATACGTATAAAAGTGATTTGTTCCATCTGGTTTTTCCACTTTTACAATAGTTAGAATACTCAAACAGTGAGGAGCATGTTGCTGTATAGATAACGTTTTGTAGTCTTTTCCGAGACGTGAATGAAGGCTAATTCGTTCGGCGCGTATTACAGCCCTGTCCTACTTTTAAAATCCCTTCACACACAACGTAAGCAGAGTCAGCAGCACATGCTGAAGATCTCAGAAGGTGTCTGTCTAAACAGACATGACACAGCTGTCTGCCATCAGCCATCGAGCCACTTCAGCTTCCCTCAGCTTGTCACTTGCCCTCAACCTCACCCTTGTTGCTTTCCCTAGTTGTTTATCCATGCAGATAATCCCCATGATCTTTGTTCTTTCTTCCTCCAATCACAGACACTGGTTTAATAGAAATGACGAGTAGACATAAAACCAAATGTCTGCTTTTAGCGAGGAAAAAATAGACACAAGCGCTGGAAAGTGCTGATCTGAGTCAGCAAGTCAGAGGTGAATGATCATTTGGGAGGAGGCGCATGAGTAAGACGGAGCCAGAATGAGACATGCAGAGGGAGGAATGTGGAAATGAGTAAAAAAAAAAAAAAAAGAAAAGAAATGAGCCACTGTATTTTCTCATTGAGTCTGATTTTTAAATGCAAGGAGAAGTTTATATGATATATAAGAATACTCTCTTTTTTAGGTTATATATTTTTTTTGTCAAATATTTGATTAAATACTATTAGAGAATTAATCCTTCTATCTTTTTCCTAGATAATATTACTCAGAGTGGCTTTAAAATCCCTTTATATTATATGATCATGTCTGAAAATGTAATGGAATATCATAGCATGAAGGATATTCAGACAAGCGCTAGAGTCAATGCAGGTCACGGGTGGGAGGCGTTTTGTTTAGATTTCGTTCCGGCTAGGATTTCATATAAAGTGCTATCCTGCTTTGTTGTATCATTTGTAAGTCAGCCCGTTTTTATCCGTCCTTATCAGTGTGAAAGAAAACAAGTTTTTCTGAGGAAACGTGAGAACTCACAGCCAGAGCACCATCTTGTCTTCATCAGCTGCACTCAGAGCTACAGCATTCAGAGCAACTCCAAGTCGTTAAAAGCGCCAATTTATCAGCTTGCTCTAGGAAAAGACGGAGTGCCACACTCGCAAGCTCTGCCAAGGTTCGGACCCATGATCTGGATTCCATTAACACACACAGATATTCACACACCTTATAGTCTCCCGCACTTAAAAGTGACATGCAAAACATTATATCATGCGCACACACAGACCTGCTGTAAACATACCATTGTGAGTGTCTTCTGGAAATGAATATATAATGAGAGGTGAAAAGTGGCACGCAACAAAGCAAAGTTACTTTATCTTATCCTAAAGTTGATTATTTTCCAAAAGCAGCAGGTCCAACAACGTTTTTATTATTCCTAATCCTCATCAGTTTGGCAATTATTATAATTTTCAGTCGCTCATGCTTTTCATCTCTGTATTGTTACATTTAATATTGTGAAACACATTGCAAATTATTTCCTGATCAGCAGCTTTAAACAGTAGTTCACTCACCAAAATACGTAATGTTACAAAAAAAAACATATTTCAGGAAACCGACTTCACCATTACATAATTTCGACACTGGAGACTAAAATATTAAATAAATGTCTCTTTACGAAAAGTTTCAGCAAATCAACAATTACACACTTTTCTTGGTTGAATAACAACTTGTTTTTCTAATCAGTTTATTATTAGCTTATGCTGTGATGTGAGTCCCTGTGATTAGCTGTTACTGTGGAAAGGATAATTAAGCAAAATCACATGAGTTGGAGTGCTGTTGTGCTGAATATCAGCATGGCTGTGATGCAGACGTAGGCATAGCACTCCTTCAAGTGTGATATTGCTTTTATACAACAGTTCCTCAAACAGCATTTGTTATCAACAGATTATGATATATTTCTTTATTTAACCAGTTATTTTGCTCTGACAGCACATATCCTTCCATGAATTGCAGAACTAGTGTTTACCTGGTGGTACAGAAACGATGTACTGTAGCCAGAAAATGTGGAGAATAAAACGTGGAGGTGGTGGACAGTCCTGAGAAACATACGAGATTTACTTTACATTTCCACTTTAAGCTAATTTTGGCTAATCAGCTAACTTCATGGGTTTCATGGTTGAATGCCAAATAGCATTGAAGCTAATGTGCTACAGTAGGGTGTACAATCTCTTGTTCCTCACAGCAAGTACGTTGTAGTTCCCTTGATCAGGGGATAAAGAGGAATTTGAGATTCAGCTTAGTGTTAGAAGCTAGCTAGCTTTGTAGCTAGCGTTAGTCGTAAATAAAACAACACGGACAGTTCTGAGGCAATTCAGAATGACAGTAGAAGCAATTACTAAGTGTTTAAAGTGTTGTTAAAAACATAACATTCATCGCATGCATATTCTTGCTGAAAGTGCTATCTTGACTAATGGTTTAATTAATGAAAAAAATTATGGCAAAAAGTAAGGAAAGGTTTATTATTATTATTATTATTATTATTATTATTTTATTAAATGTCAAATGAGGTACTAATGAGCATAGTCAGTCAAAGAATCCATTCTGTCACTGATGAAAAAGATCCTGATTCTGGTTTCATGTCTCCATATTGTTCAGCGCTACCCTCCACGTAGTTTCTCTGGCTTGCAACGCTAGAGGGCTGTTTCAATCTGCAAGATAAAAAATGGCACAGATGGTTAGCTTGGAGTTTCTCATTCTCTTTTCCATTGCTGTGTAGTTTGGCATGGCTTGCCTCTCTACTTTAACTCTTCTCATGTGACTTAAGTAGCCTTAAATACAGTGTGGCCCAAGAGTCTGCATCTACTGTATAGGCATTTTGCTTTTTTATTTAAAACCCAGGTTGGCTTCAGAACTGTGGAAATTAGCAACATTAGTAATTAGAAAATTTCATTAGAAAATTGAATAGAAGTCATTCTTACTTAGCCAAGGTGGATTCTTCACATAAAGAAGTTACTGCTGAATTTTGCAGCATTTGCTTGTTTGTCTATAGATCCAGACCAGACATGTGGGCCACCCTGTATATATATATATTCCTTATTCTGGGGTGGATTCAGCATTGTTCATTGTCTTCATCTGCACAGCAATCAGTTCCAGGATAGAGATCAGAGGCTTGCTTTTAAACTATGTTGCACACAGCGCATGCTTGCTTTGATCAGTATCTCACCTCTGTGCCAGTCTATTATTTCTGTTGTGATTTGCTTTGAAAGGAGGCCACCATAATTGCTCGGCCTTTCGGGACCCGTATGTTCTTAAAGAGATTTTGGCCTCCCAGCCTGCTGTCTCGTGCTGTAATTTGCTGTGGACGGATTGATTGGCGTTGGCAAAGTAGCAGCTGCGTTTGTGCAGGCGGTAATCCTCATCAGTGCTGGAATGCCAAGCCATACGTATACCAGCCACAACTATGAAGACCTGATGCGCTGTTTTGGATTTACACTGTCTGTTTTCCTGTTGATTTAGGTATAGAACGTTCCAAATGCACATGTTGCATGCCCTTTAGTTTGTTTCAGAAGCATTGATCAAGGAGTGTTAAAGCTATTTATCGGAACTGTTTATCTTTATTCTAATAAAGGAGTGCACACTTAGGAACGGGTCCTAAAAACGGTCTGTTTTGAAATCTTTTCTGTTTGACTTTTTATTTTTACAGAATATAAAAATAAAAGGTTCAGTAAAGTCTAATAAGTGTTTTAAAAAATACTGGGTGCCTCCATACTTGTAAACAAGTGTTTACAAATGCATGCCTGTGTTTAAATAGAACTATACAGGCTCCCTGTGCATTAAAACAATCAATTACCAGTCACTTGCTTGCACTTGCAGTGGTGCTTTTTTTTATATATCTATACTTCAGTGGGGCAGTGGTGGTGCAAACGGTTAAGGCTATGGGTTACTGATCTGAAGGTCAGAGGTTGAAGCCCCAGCACCACCAGGTTTCCACTCTGGATTCCACTCTAAAGAAAGGCTCTTAACCCTGCACTCTGACCCCTGCTTCCCAAACTGGGATATGTGAAAAAATCCTTTAAAAGTGGGTTGTAAGGTGCATGTGACAAAGAAGGAAATCTTAATCTTATGGGCAAATGTTTGTGGACACCTGACCGCCTGACCGCCAAACAAATTTTTGCTTTTGTTAGAGTTTTTTTGCTCCTTTGCTAGATTTTGGGGATTTGCTCATTCAGCCCTAAGAGCATTAGTGAGGTAGGGCATGATGCTGATTGAGGAGGGCTGGCACAGTCGGTTTGCCAGGTAATGCCAATGGTGTTCAGTGGGGTTGAGATGCAAATCTGTCAAGTTCATCTATTTAATCCTTGGAAAACCCCTTATTATTTTTGAGGCAATAGTTTGGGGAGAAAACACATTATGGTGTAATGATTACAGTAGATGTGTACATAAAGTATTTTTGGTCTATTTTGTTATGATGTATGCCAGTAATTCTGGGGGGCACCATATAATTGTAGGAGTGATTAAAATTAAAGTGGTTTGTGGATTAAGATGTAAAAAAGAATTAATACCTGAATGAATAACACTAGCTACTGTTTAAACAAGTGCCTTGCATAATTCTTCCAAATGGTTTAATTTAAAAGCAGGTTTCTTGGCACTGCAAGAAAAAACAACCTTTTTTTATTTAAAAACACTGCTCTTCTTATTCAAAGTCAGTAATTTCTAAGACTTACTTTTCATTACTGTGAGCGTGTAGGTGATTACAAGTTAATCTGCCAAAGCACACACTGCTGTGTTCCATCTTAATCGATGATGGTTCTTTCAGCAAGGCATGCCCAAGTAGGTTTTTGTGATTTGCAGGTTTTATTTGAATTCATTTTTTTTTTTAATTTTATACTTTTTTTTTTGCTGCTTTTAGCACCTTTGTGATATATTTATACTACTACAATAATTCCAGAACAGGATGTTATTTAAAATGATGTGCATTTGTGGTGCATAATTCTTTATAAAAGTTTTTTTTCTTTCTCTCTCTCTGTCTAGTCATTCCCTAGCATTGATCATGTATTAAAGCAAGCCTGCAAGATTCACTACTGTAATTAAACAATCGCTTTAATGATGACAACCACCAGAAGCTCCATGAACATATGGGGAATTAATTGACTTTCCTCAGTACTCGATGACATCACATGAAGCTGGAGAGTTTAAAGATCCACTATGCAGTTATTATGATTGGAATGCTGGATGGAACTGTTCTTTACTTAAAGAGTCATCGAGTTCTTTAGCACTCAATGCTTTTCCATTGCTGTGCTGGAAAGATTTGTAACAAGCTTTGTACAGGTCCTTTTTGCATGTTCTTAATGGAAACCACACAGTGGGCTCTCCAGGAGTTCCCTTTAGAAGAGTCATGATCTCCATCTGGAGCTGAGTTATAATCAGCTGACTCAAGCCCTTTAGTGGGCTTTGTGGTGATAACTGATACTCCTACAGTTTTTGCGAAGACCTTTCACGTCATGAACGGATCTCATTGAAGACAAATTATCTGCTTTTTTCTTCTTTTTTTTAAATAAATACAGTCATCCAGCTCCTCTTTCGGGGCCCCTGTTTCACTGCTATTGGCCAACTCTGCCTACTTTCTTTCTTATTCTAGCTTTTTTCTCTCTTCAGGGACAAAAAGGTCATCCTGGTCCACCTGGCCATCCTGGAGAGCCTGTAAGTATTTTTGAATCCTATATTACAGTATGTTCCTTTATATATAACATTTCTATTTTCACTTCAGTACAGAGACGACATCAAGCCGTTCCATAGTCTCTGTTGTACAGTATGTGTTCCAGCTACAGAGACTGTTTTGATGTAGCAAAATGGACCGAATCCAAAATCACAGAAAGATAAAAAGCACTGAAGATGCCATAAATGAAGATGTGTAACTACAGTTTTGGCCTGTTAATGTTAAACTTGGCCAGACTTCCTGGTTCTGTGTGCTTTCTTTTAGGCTTCATAATGGATGTACATTTACACTCAGTGTAACGTTTATGCATCAGTACTTTTACTGCACTTTTATAAGACTTTCTCTTTATACAAGTTTATGTTTCTTAATAGTTTAATAGTCGGAGTGATCTTTAAGTAGCTTTCCAGTGCTGCCAATATCCAAAACAGTTTCGTCAGGATGATTCATGGTTCTTATTTAGTAAGTAGCATGGCAGCAACAATGGTATATAAATTCTTTCCTTGTAAGAGCATTTGGCTGACAAGCCCACACGATGAATTATAAACTGACATTCATTGGGTGCCATTTAATAGTTCCATAAATAAAAATAATAAAATGTACATATATGTTATAGAACTTATAGGCACAAAAAGAAGAAGTCTTTTGTCCTTGGCTGAAGCTGCTTCTAAATGCTTATATACTGTATAAGCAAAAAAAAAAAAAAAAACAAAGGTTTAATCATAAAAAAAGAAAGGTTTAATCTTAGCCAGATGAGTGACGTGATATTTTACAGAAATACTCTGATTGCATTCCTTAGCCCTTTATCATGATTTATTATTTATAAAAAAAAAGTGATTTATTTACTACAACTCACATATGCTTCATTAGGTACACCTTGCAAATACTGGGTTGCACACATTTTGTCTTCAGGACTGCCTTAATTCCTCGTGGCATAAATTCAACAAGGTGCTGGAAACATTCCTTAGAGATTCTGCTACGTATCGACATGAATTTGCACATCCATGATGGGAATCTCCCGTTCCATCACATCTCAAAGGTGAGATGGTGCCAGTGGAGGCCATTTGCATAACGCAAACTCATTATCATGTTTAAGAACCCGGTTTAAGATGACTTTAGCTTTGTGATTGGGCATTTCACTGTGCTCATAAAAACATGGACGAGGTCAGCAACAATACCCAGGTAGCCTCTGGCATTTAAATGCTCAGTTGGTACTAAGGAGCCCAACGTGTACCAGGAAAGTATCCCCAACACCATTATACCACCATTGAACCATTGATACAAGGCGGGATGAGCCCATGCTTTCATGTGGTTTAAATCCTACCATCTGAATAACGCAGCAGAAATCAAGACTCATCAGACATTTTCCAGTCTTTTATTATACAATGTTGGTGAGCCTATGTGAATTGGTTTCCTGTTCTTAGCACACAGTGTGTTCTTCTGCTGCTGTAGCCCATCTGCTTCAAGGTTCGAAGTGTTGTGTGGTCAGAGATACTATTCAGCATATCTCAGTTGTAAAAAGATGTTATTTGAGTTACATTTGCCTTTTTATTAGCAGCATTGATCTGGTCTGGCCATCTCCTCTGACCTCTGGCACCAACAAGGCATTTTCACCCAGAGAAATGCCACTCACTGAATGTTCTCTTCTTTTAAGACCACCCTCTGTAAACCCTACAGAAGGTTGCACATGAAAATCACATTAGATCAGCAGTTTCAAAAATATAGTGGAACCTTGGATTACGAGCATAATTCGTTCAGGAAGCAGGCTCATATTTAAAAACACTCGTAAACCAAATTGAATTCTCCCATAAGAAATAATGGAAACTCAAATTATTCGTTCCACAGCCCAAATAAAAAATACAGAAAATTAATTAACACAAAATAAAGTAAAAAATTAAGTAAAAATAAAACAAATTAACCAAATTTACCTTTGAAGAGAATCGCGACAGAGCAGTGTTTCTGTGTAGAGCAGAGAGAAAGAGTGTGTGTTTCTGTGTGTGTCTGTGAAGGCAAAAGTAGGAGGGGTCTGTGTAAAAGAGCAGGCTGATACAGAGAGTGAAAATGGATTTTTAACCTCTCTAATGAGACGATTGCCCACAATTCCGCAGCGCAAAAGAGAGAAAAACCGTTGGCTCAGTTGTGATCACGTGATGCTCGGCGTCAAAAAACAAGAAGCGCATGCGTGATACATGATACTCGGTACTCGTAAACCAAGACTTGTTTGTTTCCAATCCGAGGTTCCACTGTACTCAAACCAGCCCATATGACACCAACAACTATGTCACGTTCGTTGTCACTTCAATCACTTTTCTTCACCATTCAAATGCTAGGTTTAAAAGTCACCAGATCGTCTTGACTAAGTCTACATGTCTTAATGCAGTGAGTTGCTGCCATGCGATTGGCATATTAGATATTTGTGTTAAAGGGCAATTGAACAGGTGTACCTAATGAAGTGGCTGGTGAGTGTATTTATTGTAATTAATTCATTAGTTTCCCTCTCTCATTACTGTTTTTTCTTTCTTTACTATTCTGCAGGGGGTGCATGGGCCAGATGGAAACCCGGGTGCCAAAGGTTATCCTGGCAGGCAGGTGCAGTAAATTTCCTGTTGTGCTGCTGGCTCGTACAGTAGTCTTAGAAATGAACACACTAAAACCCTGTACAGTAGGCTAAAGAAAAAAGCCATCACCCTTTACTCAAGCTCCATGTTTGAAATCAGAAAATACGAAAGCAAGTTTGTCTTATATGCAGAACTGATGCTACGGCACATCACAGCTAATGTTCTTTGAAGAGCATAAGGCATGAATCGCATTCCTGAGCTCTGGAACTTTGTTTGGCGTGTCTCCTATGTCTCCTGCACAGACAGCTGAGCATAATGACAGCTATCAGCATTATAAATCTGGTTTATCCTCACAGACTTGCTCTGCACATCTGCCGCAATGGTTTGGATTTAACTTTAATTGGAATGTTTATGATAGCATGGAATCACAAATCTGGGCAAAACTAACGGAATGAACATTAAAGCTGCTTTACAAAGCCAAGCTGGAGCGCTTTACAAGGCAGATTCCACTTATACTTATGAAGATCGTCTGTGGTGCAAAATCGAGAGGTTAGAGTCTGTTTAAATGCACCTGAACACCATGTGAGAAATGTACAGCAGACCCAGAAACATCTCATTCCATGACCTGTCCCCTAGCAGTGATCTCACATCCACAAGATTTACTATATTCGCTATAACTACAACATTTCAGCTTTTTAGGGCTCCAGTCATTTACATAGTGGCCTGCTTGAGTTTGGCTCCTATTAGTGGGATTTTGTAAATATTTGAATGGACAGTATATAGGACTTGATGTGGTGTTGATGGTGAATAAAGGAAACACGGCTGGAGATGAGTTTCATAGTTTACAGTTATCAGTCTATCCCTGTTAAATAGACCACGCTGGATTTCTACTACAACATTACTAAAAGATGGATATTTTCCACATGGCTCAGTGCTTCATCAGCACCGTTATGTTTCTCATTACAGCATGCTAAGGTCAGCATTGGCTTTGTCAAGCCTGATTAGTTCTCAGTAAGGGTGTAACGCTATGCAAAAGGCCCAGTTCAGTATGTTTTCTGTGAAGTGAACAAATAAGGAATTTTATGTATCATGAATTTAAATTGTATTATGAATTTAAATTGTAAACATATGAACTTGTGCAAACTGGACATCATTTTACAAACAAATAAGGAATGCGCATAAATGCATGTATATTTATTACTTAAAAACATCTATGTTTATAGGTGTGAGAATAGTAACAGCACTATCTACTGTATAGCAAATAGTGCAAACAATTGTTAAAGTGTATTTCTAAAATCATTGTTTAGACAGTTGCTACAGTTGGTACAATTACTATGCATAACACTTCTTTCTCCAAAGAAGTAACTGGAAATACAATGCTACACTACTGATGTCAACTCTGGCTATCAACGTGAATGCACACATCATCAGAAATAAACCTTTAAATGCATTGTACTGTATACTGTATAT